>CM041541.1:14170543-14208043 GCA_023238725.1 Scortum barcoo | reverse complement strand
TGACAGGTCCCGACGAGCAGGAGCTGGCGTCCTTCAGGCCGGACGTCAAGGACCCTCTGGAGCTGGTGGAGGCCACGCCCGAGCTCGCCGGGATGCTCGGCTCCTCGCTGGAGTTCGTCGACACTCGCTGGGACTCGCTGGAGGCTTCGCCACCTCCAACGCCTCCCCTGCCACCTTCACCGAGACTGGCGCAAAGACTTCCACTAAGACCGCCACAGTGTATTCCTGCATTATTACCACCACAGCGTGCTAACGTGGACTCTTTACAGAACAGGAGCGCAGATTATGGACACTTCCAAGGATTTAAAAATCTGGGATATTCTGCTCCAGCAGCTAAAATGGAAACCAAAATGGGTGCTCGCATGTGGGAACTACAGCAGTCAGGAAGTAAAATCACTATTCCTGCTAAATCAAACTTGAAAATGAGTGCTATCATGTGGGAACCACAAAGACAACAGGCTAAGATTATTGGGATTACTCATTATTCTAATCCAGACTCAAAAATGTGGGAACTGCAAAGACAACAAAGTAAGAGGACTTGGATCCCTAATTCTGCTAATCCGGACTCTAAAATGGATTCTGGCTCATGGGAACAACAACAGCGCGGTAAGCAAACTGGGATTACTAATTCTGATAATCTGGACTCGAGCGTGTGGGAACAACAACAGCAAGGAAATAAACCCACCAAGTCTGAGGCGCCGTCTGGTGGAAACACAGGGGAACCGCAGCGAGTACAAAGCAGGAGTGCTGTGAACTGTGACGCCAAAGTGGACGCTGCCCAGTCAGAATCGCAGCGAATACAAAATATAAACACTGCAGGTTCAAATGGCGGCGCGGACGCCAACACGTGGAAACGACCGAGCCCAGGGACCGCCAGACTTTCTGACTCCACAATCGATGGTTCAGGCAACGGTTGTGTTTGGGAGCCACAACGACTGCAGAGTAAAAATGCTGCGATCGATGTTAACACGCAGGAAACAAAGACAGCGGGCGACACCGGCACGGCGCCAAAAAGAGAAGCTACTTCCTGTGAAAACCAGGACCACGGACGGAAGACCTTCAAGATCGACGCTGCCTGGCAAAGGAACCTGGGCGACGTCAGAGTCCACATCAGGGACCTGGGCATTAAGGTGGGGGGAGGCGCCCTCCGGAGGGACGTAAAGAAAGAAGAAGGGAAGGTTGCTGGGAAGAGCAGCCGGGTTAAAGCGAAGTCATGACGGCAACACGATACAACAACAGTACAGAACTCCATTAAGAAAATGAACAATTTTACACAGCAGTGAAACGTACGTGTTAATATTGTAAACGAGTGAACATCGTATTTGGACATTAAATAGGATGTTGTTCCTCTGTGGACAGACTGTACCTGTATCATGTGTGACGTATGTAAACTGTAAATATGCGTCTTTTTTTATTTATGCGTCCGAACGTCACTGTTGTTGAACTTGTTCTTTGTAAATGCAGTCTGGTGTAAATACGTTTCTGTTCCATGGTTCAATGGTTGGGAGGTTGTTTGTTACCTCAGTGCGTGATTTTGTATTCAGCATCCTGTTGGCTTTCGTCACCAAACTATTTATTGTCCAATAAATATAAAGATGAAGAAACGCACCTGAATTAAAGTTTGATTACAGATTATCAGCCTGGATAACTACAGGTAAACAAAACCTTTTATTGTCATTTTCATCTTTAAAATCCTTTGAGGCTCATATAAGAAGCTTATATTTGGAATAAACTGATTGAAAACATGAAGCTTGAGCCTCACCTGTCTTGTGGGCGGAGCCTGCAGTCTGTACAGGTGATCCAGCTCACCTGTGGAAACCAGGAAGTAGAGTGGACGAGCTTCCAGTAAGTTTGTTTTTGTTCATTTTAGGATGATTATTTCTCTTTTCTGTAAAACATCAGATTATTTTTTCATGATTAAAGTTTTTGTTTTATTCGAACGTTTCAGCAGAGACACGTGAACCCAGCTGAACAGCTGTGGGAGGTTTTGGAGCGACGTGTTAGACAGCGCTCTCCACCTCCATCATCAAACACCACATGAGGGAATATCTTTGGAAGAATGTGTTCATCCCTCCAGGAGAGTTCACACACTTCACACCTCACTGACACTTTATCAGCTGTGTGTTATAATTATTATTATTATTACATCACTGACACACTTTATCAGGGTTTAAACTTTCATTTGTTCATTTGTTTCTGTAAATGTTGAACAGAAGAGGCCCGAGGATGGAGCCTTGTTGAACTCCACGTTTTTACTTTTGTTGGCTCAGATGAGAATTACAGATGAACACAAAGTGACCTCTAATCTGTGGCAGATTTCTGATTAAACAATTAGTTAAACAATATGAGTGGATGCGTTCATCTTAAAATATCGGTTTATTTTTTCATATTAAAACTACCTGAATATCTTAAGATTTCAAGATAAGCTTGAAACAGTTTAATTTCTGATCATTTCTCTGTTGAACGATTAATTGATTCATTAATTAAATGATAAATGCAGCTCATTACTAGAAACTAAAGCTGTTAGTGTAGTGAAGTAAAAGTAGAAAACAGCTTTAAATTTAAACTCTCGAGTAAAGTACATCAACATTGTACTTTAATCTTTGAGTAAATTAAATTTACTGACGTGATGAAATGTTGCAAAGAACATTTAAAGGTTTAAAAACAGATAAAACTCCAGTTTGGTCCTTTAAGAAGAAAAATGAGACGTCTGCTGCAGTCTGGACAGCTGCAGAGCATGCTGGGATACACGTGTGTGTGTGTGTGTGTGTGACTCACTCTCTTCTTAAAAAACTGGGACAAACTATTTTCTCTAATATGAAACAGAGAGAGTCCATTCATGCATGCTGGATGTTTCTCTCTCTCTGTCGGCCTTTCGATCGCCCATACACCCTTTCATCCTGTGTGTGTGTGTGTGTGTGTGCTCAGGATGAGTCACTCACACACACACACACTCGGCAGGATAAAAGGATGTAGGCGAGTGAAAAGAAAAAGAGACACAAACACGTTTTTCTGTGTTTTTCCACCCTGAGAATACTGATGTTCCTCTGAGATTTTCAAAGTAAAATGACACATAAATTATCTTATTTTTTAATCATTTGTGACAACAAAATAAAAGCTTCAAGCTCAAAATGAAAAAAAAAACTTCATCAAATTGCAACAAATCACAACATTTCTACAATTTCATAAAATATACATACAGTTTAGTAACTAAAACAATGTATTGATTATTGGCTAATGATTAGTGAGTTGGTGATTTATTTTGTAGGTCTGCTGGTTAAATGGTTTGGTTAAATTGTTAGCTGGTTAGTTGGTCATTAATATGTTGGACCGTTGGTTGGTGGGTAATCAAAGGTTCAGTTGACTATAAATGTTCTGGTGATAAATTGATTAGTTATCAAGAGGTTTATTGATTATAAACAGTAAATTGCTTAAATTGTTGGATGATTTGGTGATTTAGTCGGTTCATTTAAAAAAATCTGTTTCTGTTTTTGTATGTTTACAATAAACAACCAACAAACACCATTATTGTGGATCTCCATGGCAACGAGGAGATTAATTAGAGAGAAGTGAGGAGAGCGAGCGAGGTAGAGATGAATACAGAGAGAGAGAGAGGCTGATGAAATATGAATGAATCCACAGGAGGTGTGTGTGTGTGTGTTTGTTTTGTCGCCTCCTCATATAAACATCAGTGACAACAGTTTTCTGCGACAAAGAAACCAGAAACATTTTTTTTTTCATTTTCTATCAGCAACAAATGTGTGAAAGCAGCTTAAACAGACATAAATATAATGTAAATAAACGTATAAATATAAATATTACGTTAACAAACATAAATATAAATATGACGTAAATAAACATACATGTAAATAAAACACAACAAAGAAAAAATACAAAGACAAAGCTACGAATATTCAGTCAGTGTCAGCTTTGTGTTTCAGCACAGAAACAGACAGATGTTGGTTCGTACTCTTTCATGTCGACAAACAGTTTAAACATGTTTAGCATTTGTCGTTTCTTCATTGATGTCAAGATAAATGAACTCAAACGAATGAAGCTCTCTGCTGCTCGATCCAAAAGGAAAACTCACGACGAACCTGCAGGATCCGGATCGATCCAGACTCACACAGAAGTGTTTCAGCTTCAGAGGAAACAAACCTTCAGACGTGGTAAAAAGTGAGACACAAACTACACGAGTCCACCTGAGAAGTGTGTTAAAACACCTGGTCATAAGAAACCTGCACATGAAGAACACGTCTGAGATTTTCTAATATTGGAAAAAATGTCAATAAAAACAATGCAATTTTGAATTTTAAATGTTTATAACTGGAAATAAAAACAGCAAAATCCAAAATTTGTTCATTTGTGGCAAAAAGTTTGTAGAAATTCTCGTTTTAAAGCTTCACACACACACACACGCTTTCATTCACTGCAGCTCCTCTGTCTTTTCTGTGTGTATGTCTGTGTGTGTTTTCCATTAGTGTGTGTGTATAATAAGTGTGTAACCATGATTGTGTGCCTGTATAAAAGCTTTGTGTGTGTGTGTGTGTGGCTGCCTGCAGAAGACGATGGATTGAATTGCTAATGCACAGCAGGGAGGTGTGTGTGTGTGTGTCGTCTGGCTGGCGAGCGAGCGAGGCTGTTTAGCGAGCGAGACGAGCAGCGCTGCCGATGAATATTTAAACGGAGAGAGAGCAGCCATCATTTATTGATGTTGCTGAAGGGAAAGATGAATCGGCCGTCTGTGTACACAGCACCGGAGTGTGTGTGTGTGTGTGTGTGCTGAAACAGTCCGTCTGCGTGAGAAACTGCAGAGGTCTGATTACGAGTCGACCCGCACAGATTTGTTCTCGTGTTTTTATTTATTTTCAGTTTTGAGATTTGTTTCATCACAGCTTCTGAAACTTTCTGTACGATAAAAAGTCAAAGAAAGTGACGACTTCTGCAGATTCAAACATCTACAAGTTAAACCTGCAGTCTTCATAATGTCCAGCAGGGGGCGAAGAAGTCGGGTTGTAAGTCGATGTCAGTAAATATTCTCCTGATGAGTTCATGTTTCTCTGGATGTTCGTTTATTTAGACAGAAAAAGACAAGAAAGCAGTCGTTACCACGGCAACCTGTCAGTGCGCATCATCAAACTGTGCGTTAAATATCTGTGAACCTGCTGTCGCCTTAAACCTGCGCTCCCTCTGATGTCCAGCAGGGGGCAACTCCACTGGCAAAAAGGCTAAAATGCAGGCGTCCGTCCTCTTCTTTCATACAGTCGCTGCCAGAAATAAGTAATAATGACTTTGTACTTTTAGTTGGGAACTTATTTGAACCCTCAGACTCAATTTCTCTTTATTTGTTGATCTGGAAAAACATTTTATTTCATTCAGTCTGAATCAGTGAAATATGTGTACTCAGGTTTCAGCACCTTTTTCATTTCTTCTACTTCAATGCTCGACCTACAAGCTAAAATACAGAAGCAAATATACAGAATATTTGACCTGTTTTCTTTGGATTCGTCCAAACACACAGAGGCTGCTGATTCTGTACATATATAGTTACCGAGACGTACGATAATTAGGACGTACATCTAATGTCATCGTCAAACAGTCTGAAGAGGTTTAAATGAAGCAAAACACGAGGAGAAATCTCTACGGGTCCACTTGTGTTTCTGCAGTTTCACGTCAATGTCATGTGAGCCAAATAATGTTTGCAAATTAGCTACCGAACTTCCACACATCGCAATTTGTATCATTTTAACGACAGAGTTACGTTAAATTATCGAGTCTGTGTGCGACAGTTTCAAAACAAACGAACCATCTCGAGATTTCTGTTCGATGTGTCGGCCACGATCAGCTGATATTGACAACATTTATTGCGAGTAAATGTTGCCTCTCTCGGCTCTCATCTTTCAAAATGTGAGAGGTTGTTCAGTGTTTACACATCAACAGGAAGAAGAGGGGGCAGAGGTCAGCGGGGGCGATCCTCGAGGAGGCGTTGACGAAAGGCACAAGACGGGCAAACACAAAGAGAGAAGGAAAAAAGGTTCGAGGGCGAGCGAGGATGTCTGTGTATGTGTGTGGGAGAGAGAGAGAGGTGGGTGCACACGAGGACGAGTCAGCATGTGTTTGTATGGGAGAGAGAGAGAAAAGTGGAGGAGGCAGGCAGGACGGTTTCAAGGTTCCCCTTTTCTATTCGCTCGCTCGCCTGCTCCACTCTCCGTCTCTCTCTCTCACACACACACACACACACACAGCAGGTCAGCACACACACACACACACACACACTTACACACACTCGTCTTCATGCTTCACTGCCAAATCCTTCAACGCTCTCTTTTCTCTCTCTCTCTCTCTCTCTCTCTCTGGCTGTAAAGCAGACATTGCTCGCTCACCCGCTGCTGCTGCACTCGTCTGACCCGCTCTCTCTCTTTTCAAGGAAACAAAATGAGGAAATCAATTAGACCCCCCCGACCCCCAACATCCTCTGGTCTGTTCAGATGTGGGCGATTTCATCCAACCATCAGCGGTGGAACAAATATTAAGTACTTTTATTTGAGTAAAAGTACAAAAACGTACGATTATATCCGATGTTTCTTGGTTAATATTACTGCTGCAATAACCTGCTTTCACTTTGTTACAAAGAATTTTACTTAAATGTACTTAAATGTCCTTATAAATATAAAATAAAGTCAATTTCAGTAATAAAATAATTAATTCAACAGTGTACACTTTAATAAAAATATGACAGATTTTCTCAACTCTTTGCAGACGATGTAGCTCTGTTTGCTCCACCCGGTCTGAGGAAAACAGACATTTAATTGTAAAAATGTATTATATGTGATTCCACAAAAAAAGTGTAATTCAATAAAACTGGCTGCAGATTTGATTTGTACTCTGAACAATCCAAAAAGTCCTTTCTGAAGATGCTTCAGCTACCCGATGGTTGATGATTATCTGTAGTTTCATGTCACGGTTAATACATAATGTTATTTATGTTTGCTCGTCTTCGTGCACTTTGAGTTGCTGGGACTGGGACGAGTCTGAGAGCATCATCACAGCCGGAGAGAGAAAGAAACATTCGTGTGCGCGCATTCACGCACTTTAATGCACACGCACACACAAGAAGACAATTAGAGCGTTGCGTGCAGGATGTGTGTGTGTTTGTGTGTGTGTGTGTGAAGGAAATTAGACTGCCTCATTATTCAAATTGGCTTGGAGGAGAAACTCGGCGCTCGCCTCGTTTACGGACGACGGAGAGAAAAAGAAAGAGAGATGTGTCACTCCTCCCGCCCTCCTCTGTCTCCTCGTTCTGTCATTCAGCGTCTCTTTGTCCTCCCTCACCGTCTCCTTCCTCCTCTGTCACTCACACCTCTTCCTTCCCTTTTCTCCTCCTCTTCATTCCTCTCTCCATCACTCCCTCCCTCTGATCTGTCACCTCCCTCCTCCCCCTCGTTCTCAAATTACATCCTCGTTGCTGCCTCGTTTCTCATCCCGTCGCCGGGGGCTTTCGTCGAGGACCGGAGAGGGTGCTAAACGATTTCCCACCATGCATCACTCCCCTCACAGTAAATTTCAGCTGTTTTCACACTGTAGAAATCCACGGCTGACTTGTTGACGGAGCACTAAGGAATTAAATCAAAGAGAAAAATAAATAGTTTTTATTCCAACTCCTGAACTTGTCCTTGACAGATTCTCCTGACAATTTACAACATTTTTGCCTCCATTTTTGGTTTCGACTGTGAACCTCTCAAGTCACCTTCTTGGCCTTTTTGCAACCAGGGGAGTCGCCCCCTGATGGCCGTTAGAAAGAGTGCAGATCTAAAAGGAGTCCAGCACAGCGAGAAGCTTATGTCAAAGTTATCCATTTCCTTTGCGTTCTTTACTTATTTTTAATAAATAATAACTGTCGGCCATTTGCACCGTCAATCATGCAAATGGTTGACAAGAGAGGGAAGAGAAGAAAAAAGAAGAACAGAGAAAGAAACTCAAACAACATAGAAACTTTGTACTATTTCCCATGATAAAGAACTTCCAATAATAAATAGTTCATGATGAAAGATCACAACTGCAGCAGCCGAAAGACTGTAAGTAACCGTAAGTGTTAAAGATATAAACACAAAAACTCACACGACATATTTACTTATGCTGTATTTACTTGATTTACTCTCTACTTACAAATTTCAGTACCAATCTTTTTTTATTAGAGGCGTAGCTCCATCTGGTGGCTGCAGAGACAAACTGCAACTGTTAAAAGTTAAACAAACATGTTTTTTGTCATGTGTAATGTTTTGTGTGTTTGCAGGCTGTCAGGCTGTCTGATTACAGAGGAAGGCTGTGCTTCTCTGGCCTCAGCTCTGAAGCTCCAACCCCTCCCATCTGAGAGAGCTGGACCTGAGCTACAATCATGCAGGAGACTCAGGAGTGAAGCTGCTGTCTGCTGGACTGGAGGACCCACAGTGGAGACTGGACACTCTCAGGTATGAAGAGGCCTGCTGCTGCCACAGACAGTCAGTCTGATAGAGGAGGTCTTTTTAGTTCATAGAGAGTGTTATATGAACAATCACAGATGTAGGAAACCTTTTTCCTTTGCCCAGAACAGAAATACTGGTCATACATAAGGAGATATTTGTATTGGACATCTAAAGGAAAACATAATAATCACAGTTAGTAAAAACATATGCAGTTTGGACACTGGTACATGTTAAAGTAAAATAAATATTCCTATAATGAGTGACTGGTTTCCTCACTGATTTTAAAGAACAAGACTTTGCTATTAATCAGATTAAGATATGACTGTTAAACAGTGATAGATTAAAAAAAAAAAAAAAAGGAAAGTTCACCAGCCGACAGCTGCATCACAATGTCACATCTCTGTCAAGATGTCTGTCTGTAATCAACACTTTAACTCAGAGGACCTTTAGCTTGTGTTTGTCTCTGTGTGGACAGACATCATGTGAACAACTACTTTTCCATCTGTTGTGTTCACAATAATCTCCATGCTGCACTTTGTAGACCAGTGGATTGTCAGTGTGTCCAACATGGATCTGATGAACTTACTGCAGTCTGTCAATGTAACCTGAAGAAGTTCCAGTGTGTGTTTGAGGGGAATTCTAATTATCTATTAGGCTATCATTCATCTATCTATCTATCTATCTATCTATCTATCTATCTATCTATCTATCTATCTATCTATCTATCTATCTATCTATCTATCTATCTATCTATCTATCTATCTATATTGCCATTTTTCCTAATACTTTGTCTAAAGGTGAATGAATATCATTTCTAGTCTGCCATTTCTGATCTTCTGTTTTATACTAATATTTTTACACTAATGTGTGTTATCTGTTCTCCTGCCAAAGTGAAAGAGATCAACATCTGGAGCAAGCCAGAGGGATGGTTCACATGAAGTAATGATGTAATGTCCAGGGTCATGAACACCTGGGCCCCCTCCCTCATGCACTGTAGTGGTTTAAACTCCAGGCACCTGCCATGGCAGCAGGTAAGATTCGAACCCAGACATAATGAGCTTTAATTAATCCCTATTTACAATATTTCAAAACAAAAACAACATTCAAACTGGAACATATTTTATTTTAACATTAAAATAATAGACCTTTAACAACCAAAGCCCTCACACACGTTCTCTTGTTCAGCTAAAGCTAACACGTTTAGCCTCACAGGCTCTGGGTTTGCTTTCTTCACAATAAAGTAGCTGCAGGACGATCCATGTGATACCCTCAGACACTTTTGGATGTCTTCAAACTGACAAATCCTTCAGGGTGTCTGATGTTCAAACCAAATCAAAGACAGATGCTTTCAAACTTTAACTGTTCAATTAAAAAACCTTATTGTCACTGTCCTGGAACCAGTTACCTGGATGATAGTCAACATGACGCAACGTGTGACATGTCCGAGGCAATAAAGTTTGCTACTATAGCAGTGATGTGACTAAAATAACAATAATGGACAACTCTTACACTTCTAGAAAATGTAGTAGCTTGCTAACTTTATTGCCTCGGACAAGTCTTGTCTCCTGAAAGTTCACGTTGCCTCATCCAGGTAACCGCTTCCAGGTCTTTCTTAAGTTCGGTCACTTGGTTCACACAACTAAGTCTGTCTTAAGTCTGTCCTAAGTCTTGTCATTCCTCTGTTTGCTTTAGAAAATCCTATACATCCAAAATTGTCCTCCTGCAGCTACTTTATTGTGAAGAAAACAAACCCAGGGCCTGTGAGGCTAAAGGTGTTAGCTTTAGCTGAACAAGAGAACGTGCTGATTAGCAAGTTAATGAAACAAACACATTCAGTTTGATTGATTTAAACGTTCAAATTCAGTGATATCTACTGGCACGTACCCTGATGTTTGTAGCATGTGCTCCAGCCATGCTAAATGCAAACAAGCTCCCCTTCATGTCAGTCGCTGTGATGGCAACATGTTCAAATTTCAGCTCTTCCTGCGTTGCCGTCCCATAACCCCCTGCTTTTATCTCTCCCACGCTCCACCGCAGTGGTTTCGACTCCAGGCGCCGGCCACGGCAGCGGGCAGGATTCAAACCCGGACACTGCACCTGAAATGGTGTTTTACTGCGCCCCACAATCTCACCACGCCATACCGAACCTGGGAGTGTTGGGAGCTGCTACTTCAAAATACTTAAAGAGCCGTTGAGTCACACAGGGATTGAACCTGTATCCTCAACATACCTGAAGCACCACCTAACACACTGAGCCACCACCCAGAGACAGCAGCTCTTTAAATTTAAGATCTTTTCACACATTCAGTTTGATTGATTTAGTGTTTTCTTAGTGTTGGACATTTAAAGATTAGCTGGGGATTGAACACACAACTTCAAAACTACTCTTGAAGCTTCCACCTCACTGAGCCACTGAGCCAGTCACATTTTAGTCTCATGTCAGAGCACTTCTGAGTCCACACTTTGAGTGGCAGACCTCAAAATACTTAAAGAGCCATTGAGTCACACAGGGATTGAACCTGCATCCTCAACATACCTGAAGCACCATCTAACACACTTTTCACACTTCTTTCTAGGTGTTGGATGTACGTGTACGTGGTTGTACGTGGGGATCGAACATATAACCTCAGAACTACTTGTGCATCTTCTATCACACTATTTCCTATTTCAAACAACACTTCAGCTGTTGGACTTCAAAATACTTGAAGAGTTATCCAGGGCTCGAAAAACCACATCCTGGAAACACCTGAGGAGGCCTCTAATGGCCCTTTTCCAGTAGTACCTACTCAGGCTCTAAACGGCATTTCGACTCGACTCAGTTTCGGTCGTTTTCCATCACAACAGAGTACCACCTCAGCGTGGGTTGGGGCCGAAACTCCAGCGACGTCATTTGTTATGCGACACAAACACGAAGAGGTCAACGTCATCCTCAGATCAGCCCCCGTCAGACTCCAGTCTTTCTCTCTTTGGTGCTGATGATGATGGTTATCATGATGAAGGTTGATGTTGTGCTTGACGATCTGCCCGTGTGGTTTGTGGCACAAAGATGATGTGTTCAGGGACGTTCAGAGACGCTGTTTTCATTAAATGCTTGAAGAGTTAACCAGGGATCAAAAACCACATCCTGGAAACACCTGAGGAGGCCTCTAACACCCTGAGCCACTAAATCAACACGCTTTTTTCTAGGTCTTTTCATTCTTTTCTATGAGTTGGAGCACATATTTGTGATTACCTGAAGATTGAACCTCAAACTTTTTGGAGTAGTCCTCAAACACGTTGAGCCACTGGACCTCTTTTTTAAAGTGTTTGAATCCTTGTAACATCGGCTTGCACACTAACGTCTTTCTTCTTTTTGTTTCCAGGAGCAGTTTGAGTTCGCCCTGAGAGCCGTCGACAAAGAGGTCAACGTCATCCTCAGATCAGCCCCCGTCTGCCCCCCTCGACCCTCCAGTCCTCGCTGTCAGACTCCAGTCTTTCTCTCTGTGGTGCTGATGATGATGGTTATCATGATGAAGGTTGATGTTGTGCTTAAAGATCTGCCCGTGTGGTTTGTGGCACAAAGATGATGTGTTCAGGGACGTTCAGAGACGCTGTTTTCGATTAAATGCATTAAAATAAAGAGGTTAAAACATACATGTCCTGTCTGACTGAAACTGTGGAGTCCAGGTTCATTTTTTTTCAGCACACTGTGAAAGTGACTAAATGCGACAAGTGACTAAATGCGAAGTCAGACTTTTAACTAAGTGTTAATCTGCCAAAAAAAAAAGGACTCAGACTCACAGTCCTCTATCAGCCTGAGCTACAGGCTGAATGTTTCTCGGAGATTTTCACTCTTTGCTTTCTGACACCAGCCTTCAAAACTGCCAACAACCTGAGGAGCTCACACTCTCTCATCGGCTTTGTGAGGAAGAGGAGGAAGAGGCAGCCTGTCTGATGTCACTTACTATTAGGAGGCGTTACGGTTAGGAAGGCAAACTTATATGTGCCTCTAGTTTTGAAATTGTGCTGTTGATGTTGGTTTCAGGAAGGAAGCGAATTTGTAAAAAGAAAAAATATTTTAATGCATCAAAAGCTCTAAAGGCTCCAAAAAGATTGAATGATTTGATTTCTAGAACATCAAGTGGACAAAGACACAGATCCTGGTGAGGAATAAGCTTTTTATTTGAACTGTGATTGTTTCCACGTCCGTTCTGCTATTCTAATCCAATGCACTTTTTCTCATATTTCCGCACAATCTGGTAAAATGGGAAACAAACTTGTCACAGGTCATCTGAATTAATCTGGTTTATGACAGAGGTTTGATCCCAAAATAAACCAATAAATAATGTCAAAATTATGATACCGTCTTGGAAAAAGTCTGAATTCATGTTTTGTCCTGTGCAGAACGACAAGCAAGCAACTTTTAAAATGTTTTCTGAATTCAGTTTGACTCTTCAGAAATGTAGACTTTAACAATGGTTAAATTAACACATAAAAACACAAAATGAATTTTTATTGTAGGTTTTCTTTTTAAGCAAGGTTTCTCTGCGATTTTATAATAAACTCAATCCATCCTTGTAAAACAGAAAAGTTCACATGTGAATGGTGATGCATTTATGTGCCCAAAATATGAGATCAAAATAGTAATACTTAATGATACACCAGCCACAGGGAAGAAACGAAACGGAAGAATGATTTCTGAAATTGAAAATGAAAAACCCTCATGTAAAAGTCTCATTGTTAGGTGGTTCTACTCAAGTCTGAAGGTCAGAGACACTTTCTCACTAAACCAGCTTACATGTACAACCGAGTAAAAAAGGTTTAATGTTTTTAACGTGGGTTCAATCCTGGTCAGTCTTTTCCAGATCTCAATGCATATATAAAAACAACATTGAGATAAGAGATAAGATAAGAGATATGATGTCCCCCCACTCTACTCCACTTAGTACAGTCGGCCGCCCCCCTTGTATAAATCAAATTGGATTCTCCCACTTCCTGTTTGACAGTCGGCCATTTAACGTGGCTGGAGCACATGCTACAAACATTTGGGTAAGTGCCATCAGATATCAATTATTTTGAACGTTTAAATCAATCAAACTGAGTGTGTTTCTTTGGCTCTTTCTTTAACGTGCCAATCAGCACACTTTTTCAGCTGGAGTTTGATTTAATCCCACACGTTCTCTTGTTCAGCTAAAGCTAACACGTTTAGCCTCACAGGCCCTGGGTTTGCTTTCTTCACAATACGATCCATGTGATGCCCTCAGACACTTTTGGATGTCTTCAAACTGACAAATCAAAGACAGATGCTTTCAAATTTTAACTGTTCAATTAAAAAACCTTATTGTCACTGTCCTGGAACCAGTTACCTGGATGATAGTCAACATGACGCAACGTGTGACATGTCCGAGGCAATAATGGTTGCTGCTATAGACGACTGGATGACTCTTACACTCCTAGAAAATGTAGTAGCTTGCTAACTTTATTGCCTCGGACACGTCTTGTCTCCTGAAAGTTCACGTTGCCTCATCCAGGTAAAGCTCGGTTACTTGGTTCACACTGAACTAAGTCTTTTTAATTCAACACTTCAACTTGGCACGTTTGTCATTCCTCTGTTTGCTTTAGAAAATCCTACACATCCAAAACTGTCGGAGGGAATCGCATCGATCCTCCTGCAGCTATTTTATTGTGAAGAAAACAAACCCAGGGCCTGTGAGGCTAAAGGTGTTAGCTTTAGCTGAACAAGAGAACATGTGGGATTAATCAAACTCCATCTGAATAAGTCAGCCGATTAGCAAGTTAATGAAACAATCACATTCATTTAAATGTTCAAATTCAGTGATATCTACTGGCACTTACCCTGATGTTTGTAGCCCCTTTGTTGTCACTCTGTTGCTGTGAGGCATAACATGTTCTGTAAAATTTCAGCTCTTCCTGCTTTGCCATCCCATAACCCCCTGCTTTTATCTCTCCCACACTCAGGGAGGGGACACGGCCCCCTCCCTCATCCACCGCAGCGGTTTTGACTCCAGGCGCCGGCCACGGCAGCGGGCAGGATTCGAACCCGGACACTGCACCTCAAGTGGTGTCTTACTGCGCCCCACAACCTCACCACGCCACCGAACCTGGGAGTGTTGGGAGCTGCTCTCTGAGCGCTTTTGAGTTCACACTTTGGGTGGCGGACTTCAAAAATACTTAAAGAGCCATTGAGTCACACAGGGATCGAACCTGCGTCCTCAACATACCTGAAGCACCACCTAACACACTGAGCCACCACCCAGAGACAGCAGCGCTTTAAATTTAAGATCTTTTCACACTTTTTTTCTCAGTGTAGGACCTTTAAAGATCAGCTTGGGATTGAACACACAACCTCAAAACTACTCCTAAAGCTTCCACCTCACTGAGCCACAGAGCCAGTCACATTTTAGTCTTATGTTAGAGCACTTCTGAGTCCACACTTTGAGTGGCAGACCTCAAAATACTTATAGAGCCATTGAGTCACACAGGGATTGAACCTGCATCCTCAACATACCTGAAGCACCATCTAACACACTGAGCCACCACCCAGAGACAACAGCACTTTACATTTAAGGTCTTTTCACACTTTTTTCTAGGCGTTGGCCCGTAAAAGTTACAAGAGTACGTGGGGATCGAACACATAACCTCAGAAATACTTGTGCATCGTCTATCACACTGAGCCACAGAGTCTTTCCCCTTTCAGCCTTCTGTCAGAGCACTTCTGAGTTTACATTTTGGGTGTTGAACTTGAAAATGTTTTGAGTCAGCTGGGGATCGAACCCATGTCTTCAAAACACACGTTGGGGTAACCTATCATGCTGAGCCACTCAGGGCCAAAGACAGTGTTGGTCTGATTTTGAAAACCTTTGAGTCCTTTCTCGGGATGTTGGTCCTGAAACCTTATGAAGTCACACAGGGATGAAACACACACCCTCAAAACTACTCGTGAAGCTTCTAACGCACTGAGCCACACAGCCCTTCCTCTTCTGAACTTCTCTCAGACTGCCCTGGAGGCGACACTTTGGGTGTTGAATTAAAGGCTATGATTTGCAGAGGAATTGAACCAGGGACAACACCTGTTTAATTTGAAAAACTTTTCAGTACTTTCTCTCGGTGGTGGACTTCAAAACACTGACAGTCATACAGGGATCGAACTTGTGTCCTCAAAAGACCTGAAGTACCATCTAACATGCTGAGCCACCATCCAGACACAGCAGCTGTTTAAATGTTAAGCTTTTTTTACACTTTTCTGGGTGTTGGACCTCAAAACTTAAAGGACTACCTGGGGATCAAATGCAAAACCTCAAAACTACTCCTGAAGCTTCTATCACACTGAACCAGAGTCCTTCCTCTTTCAAACGAGGAGTCAACACTTCAGCTGTTGGACTTCAAAATACTTGAAGAGTTAACCAGGGATCAAAAACCACATCCTGGAAACACCTGAGGAGGCCTCTAACACCCTGAGCCACTAAATCAACACGCTTTTTTCTAGGTCTTTTCATTCTTTTCTATGAGTTGGAGCACATATTTGTGATTACCTGAAGATTGAACCTCAAACTTTTTGGAGTAGTCCTCAAACACGTTGAGCCACTGGACCTCTTTTTTAAAGTGTTTGAATCCTTGTAACATCGGCTTGCACACTAACGTCTTTCTTCTTTTTGTTTCCAGGAGCAGTTTGAGTTCGCCCTGAGAGCCGTCGACAAAGAGGTCAACGTCATCCTCAGATCAGCCCCCGTCTGCCCCCCTCAACCCTCCAGTCCTCGCCTGTCAGACTCCAGTCTTTCTCTCTGTGGTGCTGATGATGATGGTTATCATGATGAAGGTTGATGTTGTGCTTAAAGATCTGCCCGTGTGGTTTGTGGCACAAAGATGATGTGTTCAGGGACGTTCAGAGACGCTGTTTTCATTAAATGCATTAAAATAAAGAGGTTAAAACATACATGTCCTGTCTGACTGAAACTGTGGAGTCCAGGTTCATTTTTTTTCAGCACACTGTGAAAGTGACTAAATGCGAAGTCAGACTTTTAACTAAGTGTTAATCTGCCAAAAAAAAAAGGACTCAGACTCACAGTCCTCTATCAGCCTGAGCTACAGGCTGAATGTTTCTCGGAGATTTTCACTCTTTGCTTTCTGACACCAGCCTTCAAAACTGCCAACAACCTGAGGAGCTCACACTCTCTCATCGGCTTTGTGAGGAAGAGGAGGAAGAGGCAGCCTGTCTGTTAAAAGACGACAACCAGAGTCCAAACTGAAGCTCAGCAGAAATAAAGAAGTGTTTCCACGGCAACAAGCACAAACAAGAGTCACTGAACACTTTTATTTTCAGATTTCGATATTAAACCAACTTCCCTCTCAGTGTTTGCATAATCTGGAGTTTACAGCATGAAATGAAGGACAAACAAACAAACAACAGTGTGTCGACATGTAAACATCTCTCAGTCGCTTTAAGATCAATAGAAATGCTTCTTCTGGTGTTTTTGCACATTTTAGCTCATTAACTACGAATCATGTTTACATTCATCTCAGCGCCTCATTGGTGCTGCGTTCAAGGACACTTTGACATTTGAACAGCGTCGTTATTAGGAAGTCAAACACGAGAGTTTGATCTGTTCCAGCGTTTTGTTTCTGCGCAGCAGCAGAATGAAATGTTTGGAGTTCACTCAGTTCCTGCAGCCAATCTCCTCCTTGTAGCGCGTCGTGAGCGTGTTGGCTTTGTGCGTCAGTTTGGACAGGACAGCGTGGAGTCCGTTCAGGTGGAAGTGAAACTGCTTCTCCAGGTCGTCGTCGCCCGCCTCCGCCCGGGACGCCTCACCCGCCTTCCGCCGCTCGTCGCCCTGCAGGACGCCCCACTCGATGTCGTTGCGGATGGACTTGAGCAGCACGTAGGAGCTGTACATGTCGGCGTCCTGCTGGAAGTAGGCCGTGTTGTGGGCCGCGTTGTTGGCGGCCTCGTCGTCCAGCGGGACGTCCCGCAGCAGGCTGGGCACCATCACCGTCTGGTCCATGTTGTTGACGGCGCCGATGAAGCGGTTCATGGCGTTGAAGAGTGAGTTCTTCTGGTTGTAGGACTCGGACGCATGCATCATGCTGACCCCGCCGTCACAGCGCAGAGCCAAACTTAGATCACTAATCACTTCAGAGGATTACCGACGACCTGCAGCGCCTCAACGCGCCTCCATGAGGCCGAGGACACCGCCGGCTGCAGCACAACCTGAAACATAACCACAGAAGAAGAAAATACAATGTTCATACAGCCGCAGGAGATGCAAACAAACAAACAGATAAACAAACAGATAAAGAAACAGACAAACAAACAAACAGATAAACAAACAGATAAAGAAACAGACAAACAAACAAACAGATAAACAAACAGACAAACAAACAAACAGATAAACAAACAGATAAAGAAACAGACAAACAGAACAAACAGATAAACAAACAGACAAACAAACAAACAGATAAAGAAACAGACAAACAAACAAACAAACAGATAAACAAACAGACAAACTAACTTCCATCAGAGAACACAAACTATTTAACTAACAAGCAATAAATAAATAAGTAAACTAACTAACAAATCTCCATCAGAGGACACAAACAAACAGACAAACAAACAAACAAACAAACAGATAAACAAACAGGATGTGGGGAATCAAAGTGGGTTTGAGGAACCAGGAAGTCTCTGTTAGCATCCTGCAGCTAAATCCTGCTAACGGGTCTCCGGGTTCTCCCTCCCGGTGTGTCCCGGTGGCTCACGGAGCCGCTCACCGTGGGAGCCGGGGCAGCAGCAGATTACCGGGCAGACCGCCGTCGGGTCTTCTTACCGGAGGTGAACTGTGCCGGCTCCCCGCCCTGCCTGCAGGATGATCCCGGTACCGAGCGCTGCCCGGGCCGGCGGAGAGCGGAGGCTTCACGGGGCGGGATAACAGCTGAGTCAGCCAATCACAGGACGGGACTGTCAGCGACGTCACCGGGAACGTCGAGGGAAACGTTCTATCCGGTGATGTAATGTTTTAAAAATAAAACTTTATTTATGTTTATTTATTATTTATGTGTTATTTATTGATTTATTATTATAAATGTATTAATGATTTATGTATTATCATGTATGTGTTATTTATTTATGAATATTTATGTGTTAATTATTTATAATGTATTTGTTATTTATCAGTTGGTTTATTATTTTGTATTATTTATGTTTATTTATGTGTTATTATTCGTTATTTGTTTATTATTATATGTGACTTATTTGTTATTTGTTTATATTTATATGTTTATTGTCTCTACAATGTTCATTAGAATATATTCAATTAAATGCTTTGTTTTCTGCTCATATGACAGTGTATATAAAAGTATAAAATATTTTATATATATTATATTATTATTATATTATATATATATTATAACCTTAATATTATTAATATTAAGGTTTTTATCTTACATGTTTTTAACTTCGTTTTTTTTTGTTGTCACTTTTCTGTTTGTGTCTTAAGGTGAAGCTAATTAATTAATCAGTGTAATATTAATGATGCCTCCCACTGGCTGTACATCAGCATAACTGCTGTTTATTTGTCAGGTTCAAATGATTTTTTTATCAATACTATTATTAATATTACATTTTCATCTAAAGACAGTTTACTCATTTTATTAAAACATAATCAACTAAATAAAACAGCTGATCTATTGACTGGATTTGTGTTTGATTTATTATTATTTGTTGATGTCTGTTTTTGATGTATAGTTATAGTACAGAATTCTTAATATATCACATCGCTCTGCAATATAGTGTGAAATATAAACAATTAAATACAGAAACAGGCCATAAAATGTATTAATTAGCTAATAAAATATATATCTTCATAATCAGTCAATTGTCAATATATTGATTAAATTGTTTCTTTATTTGTGAATAGTAGATAAAAAGAAAAAGTGAGCGTTTACTGTTTTATTTCATTTAAATTCACTCAGAGCTGCAGTACTGAACTGTCACAATACAGACCCACATGTACTGTGTACTGTAATATTTAATAATAATAACAATAAGAAGAAGAAGAAGAAGAAGTAATATTTGTCGTTTAAAGAAACTTAAAGGAAACATAAATCTTGATCCCCTTTCAGAGAGGTTTAACTTTATACTGAAGACAGGCACATTATTCCTTCATCAAAATAAAGACAAACGCAGGAAAGTGTCATCACAACTTTATTCAGAATTTATTCCATATTATTATTAATCATTGATTATTAACCACACCACCAATCAGCTGCATGAAAGTGAAGAACAACAAAGAAAAGCTCTGATGGATTTTTATCTTCGATCACCTCAAAAAGTAAAAATAAATACAAGAGGAATGTCGACAGGTTTCACTCAGTACAGTAGGTGTGTGTGTGTGTGGGTGTGTTTATCCAGGTCTCCATGGTGATGAGCATCCTCACCTCTTTCCTGTGAAAACAAAGGAAATAGAAAACAAAGACACAATGATGAACAATAAGAAGGAGGATAAAGTCTGAGTGTGTGTGTATATGTACGTGTTTATATGTGTGTGTATGTGTGTGTTTATGTGTGTGTGTGTTACCTGTCACAGCATCTCATACTGGTTGGCGTTGATGAAGCGTGACAGGCAGCAGGCCAAAGACATCCCGATCAACTGAGACAGATGAAACGTTTTGTAAATAAAATGGTGACAAAACAGATAAACTCGTTTTCATAATAATGTTGATGAAATAATGCAGTTATAGACTTATTAAAGATATTTTGTGAAGTTAAACTTTAACTAACACATGAGAATTTCATTCTGGACCCTGATTGGCTCAACCTGGCAGTGATGTCATAACGTCATCTCATCATCATTTATCAGCCTGATTAACACACACACACACACACACACACACTGTCATCAGGCCCATTATGGGTAATGGAGGAGGTCGCCATGACAACGAGCAGTAGTGTAAGGACTAATGGGGGAAACATTGACACACACACACACACACACACGTCATAAATCAAAACTGCTTCATTGGAAAAAAATGGAAATTTAAACCTCTTGACAATGTATATTTTCTACGTGTGTGTGTGTGTGTGTGTGTGTGTGTGTATGTATGTATTTCTGCAGTACTGCAGGAACTGAGATGCCTGAATCAGAAAGCAGAAGCAGTTCTGGGATGTAACTGAGTATATTTACTCAAATACTTTAAGACTTATGTGGAGAACAGTGTTTCCTTTATGTGTTGAGAAAATTCTCCTCCTTCTTCAGATAAATAAACTATTTAAAGCCTCCTTGGATCAGCTGCATCGTCACAAAGCTGAAAACAGGCTGTTTTTCTGACTTTTTACAGATACGTGGTTCTCACAGGACAAACATATGATGATCTTATAGACCATGATGCATTGCTGCAGATGAAACTAGCCAACAGTTTATAAAGTCGTTCAAATGAACCTGAAACATGAACAGCAGTAAAATGCAGCGTCCACATTAATGCAGCAGGAAGATTCATCCAGAAACATCAGAGAGGACAGCAGAAAGATGATACAGAAAAACTGATAGAAGAGTTTTTGAAAGTCAATTATCAGTAAAGATGGCCGCTCTTCTAGATTCTGTGTTGTACCTGAGAGAAGGCGATGCCGAAGGTAACTCCAGCGATGATTCCCATGTTGCTCTCTATGAAGGACGTCACCAGCTCATAACAGCCCTGCAGAAACACGTCGGCCATTGATTCATTTGCACATTCATGAATGAATGTGTTGAACTTGTGTGTTTATCCTCTTGTGTGTGATCTTGTCTTTATTGCATCAGCATGTTTGAAGTAAAACTTGAAAAATTACATGTTAAAATTTAAATACAACTGAACTTGTGCCAATATAAAAATTTTTTGCTTGTAAAAACCATCGATCTGAATGTATGTGGTTGAATTTTCCACTTTAAAATTGTGCAACTTCACACTTTTTGAATGTTCACAAATTCAAACAGATGTTTCAAGCATAAACTGAAATTCATTTATGATCAGAAAAAAATATGATTAACACCTGATTAGTTATTTTATGTGTTATGTTGTGTTTCCGACCTGTTTGTAGACTTTGCGTGCAGCCAGAGTTGCGTTCTTCAGGTCGGCGACGCTGCAGTCGGAGAAACTAACACAACAGCTGGCAGGAACTCCGCTGACTGGAAAATACACACTGCTGAACCAACTGGTGTAGTTATAAACTCCACAGCAGTGTAACTACAGAAACAGAAAGGAAACAGGTTTGGGCTTTTTATTACCATAACACAGTTAAAACACTGTATCATCAGCATACAAGGAGAACTATACACAAAATCTTTTAAATAAAGAAAAATGAAGAGAAGTGGTCTCTTTGTTAGCCACCAAAACATCCTGTTTAACAGAGGGCAGAAAAATTAACTGACACGTTCCAGATTTTAGTTGCATTTTTAAAAAAATTTAAAATTTAGAAGTCTGAGAACAGAACCCTGAAGAACCCCATAAATAATTGCTGTGTTCGGGATGATCATGTCACTCTGTGTCTGCTGGATGTGAAAGTTAGGTTAGGGTTAGCATAAACAACTTTGTAAGTAAATCTTTTAGTGTAGGTGTCCAAATTAAGTCAGTTTTAATCCAAAGGGAAACTAGAGTAAACAATTATTCACTTATTATGTAAAGAGAAAAGAGAGGTTAGAGACACTGACTCTGCGTTGAACGCCGTCCACGGCCAAACTCCTGTCGTCTCGTCCATCGTATCTCATCACTGCATCACTGTACGTGGTGAGGAATGTCCCTTTAATCTAAACACACATAGTATGTTGTATTTGTCTGTATGTATATACCTCAGTATGAGCAGTGGTTGTTTACAGGTACAGTCTGAAATGTGTGTTTGACCTCGTGGCGAAAGATGAATCCAGAGATTCCAGCGATGAGTTCAGTCAAGAAGACCAGAGACAGAAACACAGCGTACTGAGGAGAGGCCACAGTTACTGTGTTTAAGTACAAATGTGAGGTACTTTCTATTCTTAAACATTTTTTACTTTTACTTAGTATCTGAGCACTCGATCAACAACATAACAGACCAGTTTTAACATCCAGGGGCGCCCTCTGCAGGTGGCGAAGCAGCCAAACAGTCCGACCAGCACGATGGCAACTCCGGTGCCGGCGAGGACGAACGGAGCGTTGGAGGGGCCGCTGGAGATCAACAACATGTAGGGGCCCAACATGAACTTCCACCATAACCCCACCGACAGCAGGACCACACCTGACACCTGAGGGGGGAGGGGCTACAGGTCAGACTGTCCACCAATAAGGAGGCTTGATTGTAAACTTTGACTGAAATAAAACAACAGTACATTAACAGATACACATAAACATCAGTACACATGGGAAATCTGAGGTAGACGAGCTGAGTGTGTGTGTGTGTGTGTGCTGACTCAGCATCACACAACTCTGTAATGAACTGTAACAGCAAAGTGACGAACTGACAAACAGACGGGAAGAAGATTCGAGTGAGAGCAATGTCCTCACAAACACACAACACCAAAGCTCAGAACAAACATCATATACAGTGTGTAATGTGTGTACAACTGTGTGTACAATAACTGTTACCAGGACCGGTATCACTGGACTGGTTACTTAAAATGAATATTTTTGTTCATTTATACTCAATTTGTACTGTTTATTTTCAGTAGCTAAATTAATCTAAGAACATGTAATCATTTACCAAACTGAAGCACAATTTTGGGTGATTTTGGTTGTGTTGGTTTGGATTATGTATATTATAAATACATATTTCAACACCTAAAGACAGACATAAAATGCAAAACATAAAGTTGAGCAATAATGTTAAAAAATGCATTTTTCTTTACAATTATTCAAACATACCTAGAACATAAAGTCTTCTAAGTCTAATACCAAACTTTCTTTCCAGTTCTGCTAATTCATTTAAAATCTACTGAGACAGACATTTATGTAACTTAAAACTGAGAAAATTCAGTTTAGTGGATTTGAACAGACTTTAAAGTTTCCAGCTTCGACCTGACGGAGCAGGTCTGTATATATGTCTGGTTCTGTATTTGGACGGCGTGTCGAGCTGACATCTGTTCGGGTCGTCGGCCTGCTGAGGGATGAAAGAGGAGAAAAGATGGGATGTTGGCGTCGGATGAATGAAGGAGCACTTCAGATGGAGCGACACTGTGATGGTGAAACACTCAACGTCTGCCGGCGTTCAGGAGACGATAAGAGACCGACGGTCACGTTTGTTCGGTTTGATTTGAGATAAAAGACGTTTGTTTGTGCTGCAGATGGCAGATTGTCTGTGAGGCTCAAAAATCTGATTCGATTTTACTTCAGAAAAAATAACAGAAAAGACATTTAAATGAAACAGTCTGACTCAGACTGTTTAGTTTTAAGTTATATTCATCGTCTTGTGCATTTTTATATGAATTTAAATGATTTGCCACAGAAAAAGATGCTGGATAGTACATTTATCTGAAGGTGTCACCAATTTTTTTTGTTGTAATAAAAAATAAATCACCGTCTTTATAAAATGCTTATAAATCTAAATGAAATATTTTCAAGTGAATCACTCAGGACTGAAGTAAAACAAACTACAAACACTAAGTCAGATCTGAAAACACAGCAACAGTTTTCGAAAAGAATCGGAGGCATAAAAGTGAACTGTTCTGAATCAGAGGATCTTTTTATGATTTAACTTTTGAAAAGGCACCAACTCAGACAAAGAAACAACCAGGACAAAGCAAACAGGAAGAGCTAACAAGATTTCAACAACTAGAAATGTTTGAACGAGGACGAGACAAACCACAGCGACAAAAAGAAAACAAGACAGCAACCTGATCAACATCCAACCATCAGATCTGAGCTACAACAATGATCAGGAAAAACAACCAGAGTCAGAAAAATCCCGGATCGGAGAGGAGTCTAATGAAGAGCCAGAAAACAAACCAAACAGTGAACTTCATGTATGAACACTGATGGTTACGATCATTTATTCGTGGTATCACTGATGATATTTGCTTCCTGTCTGTTCGTTCCTGTCGTCGTATTTTCAGATCTTCATTATCATCTGTGTGTCACAGCTTCCTCCTCCTCATTCCTCAGAGTCCAGATAATTACTGAACCTCCTCCTCTGACCTCCAGGTGACCTCTGACCTCAGCTCTCATTACACACACACATACATGCACATTATACCAACACAAACATTTTTTATGTTTGTCTTTAAAGGTAAAGATCAGAATCAACATTTTACAGTTTTGATGTTAATGAGAGCTCATTTATTTCTTCTAAACTACAATTAAATATTGTGAAAAGTTACAGATGCAGAAGAAAACAAACATCTTCAGACTTTAAACTTTAATCGTGTTGAAAAATGTTGATTTGTAAAAATTCACTGTGATTTAACTCAATGATTTATTTTTTGCCTCATCATCAGAATCTGAGTCACTTTTCAGGAACATCTTTGTCTCAAACAAGCCTCAGAAAATAAAACAGGCTGTATGTTTTCTCACCCAGAAGATGAAGGAGTAGAGCAGCAGCAGCGTCTTCAGACAGAAGATCACCGGTTTAGTTTCCATCCTCCTGGGAGCCATAATCCAACAGACCGACTCTCTGGGTCTCTACGGTCTCTCTCCTCCTTTATTTCTGCAGCTCTCTGTCTGAAATCCAGCAAGAAAAATAAGTGAAACACCAAAAAAACACCAAAACGGTTTGAACAAATAGGAACAAAACTTTTATGATCATGACCAGAAAATGGGATGAAAATAAAACACTAAGATGCACAATAATTTCTCAATTTTCTCAATAATTTCTCAAAAAAGGATCCACAATGTCTCAGAAATAAAAAACAAAAATAATCCAGAGCTCGACTGACTGAGCAGGCTGCCACTTGTTTTTAATGAAAGCTAATTATTCTAATGATGTTTTATAAAATCTTACCAGCCGGTTCAACAGGTCATATCGTCTCGTTAATCCCCCGTCCAACGTCTGCAGCAGCAACATTTGAACAGTTTGAATGAGACGTGCAGGACGTCGTGATGTCGGTGCTTTGGAGGTGACGGGACCAACATGTGACCCTCATACTTCACACTCTGAGCACACAATTAACAGGGAGGTGATCCTCGGGGAGTCGGACCTGCGGTGACACCTCAATGTGAAGCTCCGACACGCCAACATCGTCCTCTGAAGCTCAACAGCACCTCGTTCAGCTTCTCTGGATAAAATGAAACTTTACTTGATGTTTGGTTTCAAATTTCTTCCATTTTTATTCCAGAGTTTTTATTCCAGCTGCTGTCTGCTCTTTTTTAACAGATTTACTTAAAGTGTAACTTCACTCACACCAGGCAGAGTTTCAATGCTCTCTGTGGTTAAGCCTTCATGATGTTAAACCTCCCACATCTCTGCATCTCTGCAGCACAGAGGATGAAGAGCATGAAGTCGTCCTCTGGAGAGCACCAATGTCTGAACCGAATCTTCTGTCAATCCTCCAACTATGTGTTGAGATATTTCACCAGAGTGAATAAATGTCCATGCATCATAAATAACCATCATGTCTGTTAACATTCAGCTCTAACTTAATAATGCATTCACTTCAAAAACTGTAATTTTTCTTTATTATTCATTTCTGTCCGTCACTGTTGGAGATTCAGTCCTCCTCAGCAGCAGGGGGTGACTGTTTCCAAAAAGAGGTCAGATCATCTATCAGAGGACTTTTCTGTTGATCTGTGAGCTCGAGGTGAGTTTATGGACTCAGTCTTCAGCGAAGCAGGATGCTTATTCAGTAAATGATGGTCCCATTTAGAGGTTCTGTTTTCTCCATTCAGTATATTTTGTTTTGATCCTGTTTTCCAAAATTTGCATCCCATTTAACATCAGTGTTCACATACATTATGAATGGTCCCCTCTAAAAAAGCTTTCTGGTGCTCAGCAGTGCTTCAAGTTTTTTCCAGCGTTGACTTGCAGTATTGAAATAAAAAATCCCCCCGCAGCCCAGAGAGCATTTTCCTCAGAGACCAGCATGTAAAGAGGACGTCACTTTTTATGGTGCAGCCTGATTCAGAGCATTTATTGACAGCAGTTACTAAGAACCTGTCAACTGAGAGTTAAGTTTGTTCAGATAGTTTGGACACTTCGTGTTAGCAGAAATAAACGAGTCATGCCTCTAAAAGTTTTATTAAGTATTTCTTTATAACATAACAGTGAAAACCAAATCATCATCATTTCATCCATATTAAATTCACACCATATCACAGGTGTAAGTACAGCAGCAAACAGTGTAAATGATTATTATAGATCTGATACCAGCTGACAGTAAATCCACGTCAGTGTGAGATTAAAATCCTGTTTTATTCCCTGAGTGCTCTGTGGAAAATAAACAACAGCATCATTAACTTTTACTGAAAGTCCTCATAGTGACTGTAAAATCATTCTGTAGTTTTGTAGTTTTACAGAGGGCCCATCAGTGGTAGTTTTCTCGCTGGTGAAATGTCCTACACCTGTACAGACCAGGGGCTGAAGGTACCGGGCTCTGCAGGAGGACACTGCAACACAACAACAGTCGGCTGGTTAAAACCCACAAACAGAGACGCCAGATTTTCAGGTTTACAGTTTTAACTTGAGCTCTGGGCTCTGGACAGTAAATGTTGAACCCTTAAACTGCTGATTTTAGCACAGCTGAAGTGTAAAACCTCCTGAAGACAGGGGGTAAAAGTAATCTGATTACTGACTCCAAATCAACAGAGTTAGTTAGTGGATTATATTTTTTGTCTCATCCTTCCTGAGTCGAGTCCCTAAACTCATCTGGTACCAATAAAACAACACAAACTAATTTTTTCGTACCAGTTTGGTGAATCGGTCGCTGCAGGCGTTGCGGATCCTCTCGGCGGAGGCGGGGCTGTCCAGCCTGAAGGGGCCGCTGATGCCGGACTCCAACCGAGCAGCGCTGATGGCGTCTTTGATGGCGTAGAAAACTGACGCCGCCAGGAAGAGAGGAGGCTCGCCCACAGCCTGGAGAGACGACATCCAAACACATTACAACAACTATATAACATATTTATTTCATTATATTCTATAAAACTCTAAGTGTGTGGTGTTACTTTGGAGGCAAAGATGGCCTTGTCATGTGGAGCGTCGCGGAGCAGTGAGACAGTGAGCTGGGTGGGAATATCACCGAAGGCTGGAATCTTATAATTACCAGGACCCCGAGTGAGGAGGACACCTTTGGGTGAATAGTGAAGCTCCTCCAGGGTGAAGAGCCCCAAACCCTGCATGAACGCCCCCTCCACCTGAGGAGAGACAGGGACGACATGTTGACCTGTGGGGGGCGCTGCATGAATGTCGTCATAAAAGTCTTTACATCTGATTTTCAATATTCAGTGATGACCTTTAAATGAATGATTTGTGGACTCACCTGTCCAATGTCGATAGCTGGGTTGAGGCTGTGACCAACGTCCATCACTATAGTGGTACTCAGGTTCTACACAACACAGTATTTTGTAGTCACAAATACAGTGAAAATGTATGAAAAATACTGTAAACAAAACATCAGCTCATCATTTTCCCAAGTCAGGTCCAGTGACATTTTTATTCAAAAATATACACTGAAAATAACTCCTGTGCAACATCAGTCAATCCTGCAATGCACAAGAAATTTGGTATGGTTATTTGGTTATTTTCGATTAACATTGCTAAACTTTAAATTATCTACACCCCCATGTGTTTTAACCAATATTTCTTCACAGTTTTGCAAACCTAACAACAAAAAGTAATGTTGCATTAGCTGCTAGAGGTTCATTGGTCATTGATCACTGGATTACTTTTGATACTAAAAAGAAAATGATGAAAATGAACATTTGAGTGTGACTTTATCAGAGTTACGACTCAAGAGTTTAATCAGTGGTTTGACTGAACATGACTGAGGTGCAATCACTGTATTAGAAATAGCATCCTTTCTTCCCAGACAGTCAATAAAAAAGTCTTTGCAAGCAGACTGTGGCGGATAAGAAAGCCTGGTTGGAAGTGGACATGAAGGTGTCATCAGCAAAGAACTATATAAAGATATCAGATTTTTTTAAAATATGTTATTTAGAGAAATAACGGGGCTAAAATTTATAAAAATGATTAATAAACTTTATCAACAACTTAGGGTTTTGATTTGAAACCAATCTTCAAGTCATCATTTCATCATTTATGCTGAATTTATCGCTCATAAAGTTCACACCTTGTGAGCTCCAGTCAGACAGTCGATCTCCACTTCTGAACAGGCGACTCCGTAGCTGAAGTAGTTAAACGCTCTGCCCGAGTTTGTGTCAAAGTCATAACCAAGATCTGGAGTCCTGATAAGAAGCAGGAAACAGTGTAATTCTGTCCAGGACTTTATTGATTATCTAATTAACTGAACCAATGACTCGTTCAGGGAACTCACTTATAAAAGCCGTTTGCACTCAGGCTGACTCTGTCGAAATATGCTGCTCTCACCTGAAACACACACAGAAAGATGCTTTGCCGGGAAATTAATAAATACTTAAAATAAAAAACATAAAATTTCTCAAGAGTTTCTAATAATTTTGACAAAGTAAATGAAATTTATTTTTCAAAACTGAAATCATTATTACGAAATACACAACTATCACACAGTCACAACTATGATATACCAAGAGGTGAAGTAAACCATAAAAGATACATGGACATAATTAAAAGATAAAATAAATCTAATGACACACAAAGTGACATTAATCATAAAATCCATACTATAATAGTGACAAAGTAAGAAATAATGTGATGTTGGTACTTTGTGATAACTACAACTGCTAAAACTACTGCAGAGAGAAATGTGGTGGGTGTATGTGGTGCATGTTCTTAATGCTCACCCAGTCCTCCCATGATCCTTTGGGGGTTTTGTTCTTGTACGGTTCCAAACGTTTCACGAGGATCTCACAGGCGTTCTGCACGGCGGCTCCATTGAGGTCCGAGGAGGCGGAGGCGGCAGTGGGGCTGGTGTTGGGGACCGTGTTGGTACTCGTCTCTGAGATGTGGATCTTAGAACAGGGGATTTCCAGAACCCTGCTGGCAACCTGACAGTTTTTAGTCCTTTGTTAGCTTAAATATGACATCGGGGTCCCTCAAGGATCCGTATCAGGCCCCTTACCAGTTAAAAATGCCACGTCTTTAGCTTGTAGTTGTTGACTTAACCTCAGCACTATAAATAAACAAAGGTTCATTTTCTTTTAAAGGTTGCAGAAAACAAATTAATTAAAATGTGATTGTGGATTTTTGGGCGTCTGAGCGAGTTGACAGTCAAATCTGAAAAATTACACCAATCAGCAGGCACCACAGCTGAACTATGGGAACCCATGCTGAAGTGTCTGAGGCTGTAGTTCATCTATTGACCACTAGATTGTACTATTTACACTGAAATGAACCATCAGCTGCATAACAGGAAGGAAAGCAGCCCCCTAAAAAGTTTTACAGTTTGGAAAAAGGAAAATGAATGAGGTAAGAAAACAGCAGCATGGTTTGTTAAGTTCAGGTACCTGGACCATCTTTGTGTGGAGTCCCTGTCCCATCTCCGTCCCCCCGTGAGTCAACAACACAGAGCCGTCTGTGTAAATATGAACCAAAGCTCCAGCCTGCAGACACACAAACATGGACAAAATGTTTTATAAACCCTTCAGCCTTTTACAGTTTGTTATCAGTGTTGTCGATCAGACCTGGTTGAGGAAGACGGAGGTGAAGCTAATGCCAAACTTGGTGGGAACGATGGCGAGGCCTCGTTTGGTCCACCGGTTCTGTCTGAAGGAAGAAAAAACACACAGAGTTCATTTAAACCAGCAACTTCTCACTTCTTTTAAAAGTCTTTGGTTATATTTATTTACTTTTTGTACAACTCAGAAGTCTCAGATTTCTTTTAGGGGATTTAATTTTTCACGTATTTCATTTTTACTTGTTAATCAGCTCTTTTTTACCTGTCATAGAGCTCATCAGGGTCTGAAAAACCTGTTCATTTTTAGCTTCAGCAGAGCTCAGTGAACGTTGTCTAACCACTGCAAACACCCTGATGGGGAAATTAAAACTGTGGTCAGACCATCTATACCTGTTTCTGAACCTGAGAAACAACAACTCAAGTTCTCATAAATCACAGAGCTCAGAAATTAAAAACCCTGTGTTAGTCCATTTCTACCTGCTGGAGAACTCAGAGACTTTGGTCTGAAGATTTTTATCTGTTGTAGCACTCAACAGGAAGTCCTGCTGCATCCTACACTCGGTCATTTTTACTTCTTGTTGTCTGTGAAACCTGTTTCTACCTGTTGAAGAGGTCGATGGCAGCTCTGCGCTCCTGGTATCTAGAGCGTGACAGGCACTCGTCCCAGCAACGATCCAGAGTGAACTGATCCAGGATCTGGTTGTAGGGCGTCGACTCACCTTCCACATACAAGTTCAACCGGCGCACCTGACGGAGGATGTGACTCTCTGATTGGACGCTGCCATTCATCATGTCTGATGGTACTCATTCACCTTACGTACCTCCTCGGCTGACCTGCCCAGACTCTGAGCCACGTCAGTCATCCAGTTTTCAGCGACCATCATGCCCTGCGGCCCTCCGAAGCCCCTGAAGGCAGTGTTGGACGGCAGGTTGGTGCGGCACAGGAAGCCTCGGCCTCGCACATTCGCTATGCTGTATGAGTTCTCCATGTGGAACAGGGCGCGCTCCAGGACCTCGACGAACAAACAGGAATGAGTTCAGTGTCCAAGCAGCAGATGCTGGAGGTGCTGTTGTTAGAGACGATACTCACCGACAGAGAGAGGTCCATGGAGTTTCCAGTGTTACTGTAATACGACACGTCCAGAGCCACGACCTTACCGCTGTTCAGGAAACCGACCTGGAGCGAGAGGAGACGATGAGGGGACGAGTGCTGCTGTTAGCAAAAGTACCATGTATTACTGCTGCTCCCTCTCTCTCCAGCAGAGGGCGGTGTCCTACCTTGTATTTTCCGTAGAAGGGGTGTCTTCCTCCGGTGATCAACATGTCCTCGTCTCTGTCCAGCATGCACCTCACGGGCCTCTTCAGCCTGACGCAAGGGCGCAGGAAATACTCAGGACGTTTCATTTCAAAATAAGAGAATCTGGCATAAGTGATTATTGGACGTACTTGTTTGCTGCCACGGCGACCACAGTGGACAGCACCGTGGTCCGGCTCTCCTTCCCACCGAAGCCTCCGCCCATCCTCTTCACCCGGACAACCACCCGGTTGGCAGGGACGCCCAACGCCTTCGCCACCAGAGACTGACAGACACACAAATACACCTTTATTACCCACTGCTTCTCATATTTAGACTGAACACAGCAGAATCAACAGTAGAATACATAGATGTTAATGAAGTAGATGAAATAGAAACAGTAGATGCAGTGTTTTATGTAGTAGATTGTTTTAGAGTACAGTTACCTGTGTTTTATAGTTACCTGTGTTTTATAGTTACCTGTGTTTTATAGCAGTTACCTGTGTTACCTGTGTTTTGGAGTACAGTTACCTGTGTTTTGGAGTACAGTTATCCTGTGTTTTAGAGTATAGTTACCTGTGTTTTATAGTTACCTGTGTTTGTATTTTAGAGTATAGTTACCTGTGTTTTATAGTTACCTGTGTTTTATAGTTACCTGTGTTTTATAGTTACCTGTGTTTTAGACCTGTATAGTTACTGTGTTTTAGAGTATAGTTACTGTGTTTTATAGTTACCTGTGTTTTATAGTTACCTGTGTTTTAGAGTTTTATAGTTACCTGTGTTTTAGACTATAGTTACCTGTGTTTTATAGTTACCTGTGTTTTATTTTTAGAGTATACCTGTGTTACCTGTGTTTTAGAGTATAGTTACCTGTGTTTTAGAGTATAGTTACCTGTGTTTTATAGTTACCTGTGTTTTATAGTTACCTGTGTTTTAGTAGTTTTTAGTTACCTGTGTTTTAGAGTATAGTTACCTGTGTTTTATAGTTACCTGTGTTTTATTTTAGAGTATAGTTAGAGTATAGTTACCTGTGTTTTAGAGTATAGTTACTGTGTTTTATAGTACTGTTAGTTTTACCTGTGTTTTATAGTTACCTGTGTTTTAGTTTTAGTATAGTTACCTGTGTTTTAGAGTATGTTACCTGTTTTTAGAGTATAGTTACCTGTGTTTTAGAGTATAGTTACCTGTGTTTTATAGTTACCTGTGTTTTATTTTAGAGTATAGTTACCTGTGTTTTAGAGTATACCTGTTACCTGTGTTTTAGAGTATAGTTACCTGTGTTTTATAGTTACCTGTGTTTTATAGTTACCTGTGTTTTATAGTTACCTGTGTTTTAGAGTATAGTTACCATGTTATTTAGTTAAGAAGAATTATAGTTACCTGTTTTAGTTTTACCTGTGTTTTAGAGAAGTTACCTGTTTTTAGTTAGTTACCTGTGTTTTAGATATGCAGTTACCTGTGTTTTAGAGCATTAGTTACCTGTGTTTTAGAGCATAGTTACCTGTGTTTTTAGAGTATAGCTTACCTGTTATGTTTTAGAGTATAGTACACTACAGCAAGTTACCTGTAATTTAGAGTACAGTTACCTGTGTTTTATAGTTACCTGTGTTTTGGAGTATAGTTACCTGTGTTTTAGAGCTATTGTTTTATAGTTACCTGTGTTTTATAGTTACCTATGTTTTAGAGTATAGTTACCTGTGTTTTGGAGTACAGTTACCTGTGTTTTATAGTTACCTGTGTTTTAGAGCAGTAGTTAGTTACCTGTGTTTTAGAGCAGTTACCTGTGTTTTGGAGTACAGTTACCTGTGTTTTAGAGTATAGTTACCTGTGTTTTATAGTTACCTGTATTTTAGAGTATAGTTACCTGTGTTTTAGAGCAGTTACCTGTGTTTTAGAGCAGTTACCTGTGTTTTGGAGGCAGACTGAGTAGAAACGAAGAGCTCCATCTCTCCGTCTTCTCCTCGAGGAACAGCCAGAGTGACGTTTGTCTCCAGGTAAAAATGTTCCTGACCTCCAATGTGCATCTCACCTGTCAGATAATCAATCAGCAGTCAATCACTAGTCACTGCCTGATGATCAGCTGGAGTAAAGAGGAAAACACACACACACACACACAGTGCGTACCCTGTAGGATGTGGTCGGCCTGGTTAAACCCCGCCTCCAGGTCTCCCTTCTGGATGGTTCTGATTGGCTGATAGAAGGACTGGGCGGCGATGGCTTCCTGTCAGTCAAACCAGCATCAGGCAGGTTAGCCAGGCCTCCTCATTTAAAATCTTATTTTGGTGCAGTATAAACAGGTGGATCATCAGGAGTCTCACAGGTGAGTCTCACCTGGATGGTGATGACCGGCTGCAGCTCTTCATACTGGATCCTGACGGCCTTAGCGGCTCTCTGAGCGTGAAGCTGAGTGTCGGCCACCACGGCGCCGATGATGTGACCCACACAGGTCACCTGCAGAGAGGAGGGACACGTCGTCATATGCCTCGTCGACAACCTGGCAGACTCACGTGATTGGTCGGACAAACAGAAACACACCTGGTGGCGAGCGAGGACGGTCTCATCGTATTCGATCGGTCCGGTGGCGTTACTGCCGGGGATGTCATCGGCCAACACGCAGCAGACCACACCTGGCAAACACTCAGCTGCTGAGGTATCTATGGAGCTGTGACACACACCTGGGTTAGACTGGACAGATGTGTGTGTGTGGCACAGTTGTGTGTGTGTGTGGAACAGGTGTGTGTGTGTGTGTGTGTGTGTGTGGCGTGTGTGTGTGTCTTACAGGATGTTAGCGTGTGCTTTGCTGCTGGTGGCAATGAGCGCCAGGTACAGCTCGTTCTCGTACAGTGACGGCACGTCGTCGCAGTAAACCGCCTCGCCCGTCGCCTGCTTCAAAGCCGACAGGTGCATCATGGGACGGCCCACAGCGTCATCCTGGCTCCGCCCCTCCGGCACAGCCTGAGAACATGTGACGTAAACACACCTGGATTCACCTTTAATAATTTTCTTATCTTAATATTTGTCTTTATATCTACTTTTTTTAATAGATGTTTATTAAAGTTTGATGATAAAACAGACCATTCGAGTCTTTGCAGTGTTAAAACTGCGATATTAAGTAATAATATTAATTAATCACCATGTTGTTTTTCCTCACAGAATCTGAAGAAGCTTTAAAGCAACTTTACACTTAAAATTTACAAAAAATAACATTGCACTGAACTGAACTGCATGAAAAATAAATAAATAAATCCAAAAATAATATAATAATATTTCTGAACTCCTGTCTGAGTCTTTATATGAAAACAACTGTAACCATATTTATTTCTTTATTTTACTTTTATATGTGGAAAGGTTCAAATCATTTATCAGAGAGAGAAAGTGAAGCTTCTTGTCCATCATAAAAAAATTAATCCTCTGAAATAAACTTCAGTCGGGTCAAACTCACTTCAGAGTTACTCCGAACTTTTTAAAGTCAAAGAACAAAGTTGAATGTTTTGTGCTCGTTTTGGTTCTTTCCACTTTTTCATTAAAATAAGGGGGGTTTATAATTAGATTTTAGATCATGTTTTAAAAATGTGTTGCCGCTGTGTGTGTGTGTGTGTGTGTATCACCTGGTAGATCTGAACACTGGACCGGGGTCTCTGGGTGGAAAAGCTCTGCAGCGCTCAGACAGTCTGAGCCGACCGGCTCCACGCTGACACCCTGACAATGAACAGAAACACTCAGTGATGATCACATGATCACTTTCAGTTTTAATCAGACTGAACATGAGATCATGAGAAAACAGGAAACCAGAATCGGATCATCTGAAGATTTAAAACTCGTCTCACCTGCCCTCTGAGCTTCTGCATCACCGTCAGGTAGAACTTGTAGAAGAGGCTCAGGGTCAAAGTTCGCCGGTACGTTACCATACCACCTGGCGCGGAGGGGTCAAGGGTCATCTCCTCAGCCAATGAGGAGCAGACCTCCTGCAGAAGCTCCTCCCCCCAGCGCCTGGATGACATCAGAGTCGGAGTTACATCCTTCCTTCTGACTTCTGTTCTTAACTATTAGTCAGTGTCCGTTACCTTCCCAGCAGCCGGTTCGCCGTCTTCTTCGCCATCACCGTGGTTGCCGCCATGCCGCCGTAACTCAGCCTCAGGTCCTCGACCACGTCGGACCCTGGAGCGAAGGTAACACTCATCGCCGTGGTGACGATGCTGATGTCATCTTCCCGGCGAGGCGACTGTTTGAAGGCGGAGACGAACTGATTCTGAAGAGGAAAAACACTCTGTGTCAGTGGTTGCCAGGTGACCAACAGTGGTTGCTAGGTGACCAACTATGATTGCTAGGTGATTAAAAGGGGTTGCCATGGCAATGTCATAGCTACCTTCTTGCTGTACGGGATCTCAATGGCGAGCAGGACTTCCTGCGGTCGTACAATCGTCTTCCTGTAACCGGTGAAGAACCTGTCGTCCATCCGAACTACACGACTCCCATCTGACAGACAGACAGGCAGACAGACAGGCAGGCAGACAGACAGACAAGTCAACGCCATGGTTTCATACTGTGTTTACAAACTGGTCAAATGAACATTAATAATAATAATAGTAATAATAATAGTAATAATAGTAATAGTAATAATAATAATAATAATGTGGTTAACTGTGATGTTGCCTTCATCAACAAAAGACCCAGTGAGTGTTTTTAACTTGTTCTCAGTGTCTCTTACACAAGCTGCGATATAAACTTATATAATGAGAGTTCACAGGCACAAAGAGCGACTTCGGGTTAAAGGTCGCCTGAAGAGCAACTAAACACACCATGACTGTGAGCTTTCACTCACGTTGCTCTACAAAGCACTGTACTGTATCATCTCTTTCCAGAAAAATTACTTTATTCTCTATATAGCACCTTTCAAAATAAAGTTCACAGGGTAGAAAAGACACAAGTTGAATTGAATTTAAAAATTAAAAACACAAATTAAGAAGTTGAGCAGCGTTTTGAAATTTTGAAAGGATTTAAACTGATCCACAGTCGATTATTCAGAATTTAAAACAAGTATGTGTGATTGTTATGTGTATGTGTGTGTATGTGTGTGTCTGTGTGTGTGTTTCTATGTGTGTGTGTGTGTTACCCTTGTCCATCAGTGTGAGTTTGCAGCCTGCTGTCATGAAAACAGGGTTGAGGTCTGAAATGGGGCTGGCAGTCATGATGTTTCCACCGATGGCCTGAAAACACAGACTGTTAAAGCTCTTTTCTCCCGCGGCCCTTGAACTACTTTCCAATAAAAATCGTGTTTAATTTTGTTTCTGCATCATTTCAGATTTTACAAAGAGCTGTCAGATAATAAAGACTCACTGCAACGTTACGAATCTGCAGTCCGGCGAACCAGCGCAGCTGCTCCAGGACAGCGAGGAAGACTTCGGTCTGATGAGGAGGAAGAGTGTCCACCGCCTGCTTCAACACCGCCCCCATGTGGCTGAGAGTGCACGCTGCACCGAACACCACACCTGAAAACAGAAACAGGTTTATTCACTGTTTCATTTTTATTCTGAATATGTTGATTCTGTTAGAAAGAGTGAAACAATCGTCTGAACTGTCACTAAAGTCAAAAGTAAATTATTTATCATCTCCAGCTGTTGATGATTTTTCATCTGTCACCACCACCATCAGCACGCTAACATATTAATAACAGTTAAGAGGCTAAAGCAGAAATTGAAGTAAAAACACAGCCTCAGGTTGGTTTTGTGTCTCAGATTTGTGTCTCAGTTCTCGACGGGCTCAGGCAGGTCGGTTCTGAAGGTCTTGGCTCACAGTTATTGATCTTAAATCAAATGATCCGTCCTCACCGTCCTCTGTGTGCGTCACGGCGTTCAGCTCAGGGATGAAGGCTGGAGCCAAGATGACGGGATACACCATGTTCTTAAACTTCACCTCAATACCTAAAAACACACACAGTGAGTGAACGACTGATCAATATGTAATAATAAATGTACTAATCAATATGTGTGTTTTTGAGGGACAGACTGACCCACTTCAGTGTTTCCCACCACCACTCGGGCGTCTGGATGTTCCC
>CM041541.1:14163043-14165543 GCA_023238725.1 Scortum barcoo | reverse complement strand
TAACTTATACTGCTGCTCTGAGCGGTTTCCGGTCAAAGTCCACGTCAGGACACAAACTTTGTTCACACATCTGTAACTGATTCAGCTTCTTTTAAATCTGTCGGTTTTTAACTCTCCTGCTTCGTCTATTTCACTTTTTGTGTCTTTTCATGAATTAATTTCTTTCACAGTGTCCAGATTCACATACTGATCAATATTTATTAAACTTGTTTCTGTACAGATTTGTCCTTTTTATTCTTTTATAATCTTTTAAATGTCCTTTTCTAATAAACATCTATTTTTAATAAACTACCAACAAATTTATGTGACACAGAGAGCTTTAAATCTCATGAATCATCAAACACCATTATCTTATTATCATCATTATCATCATTACAGCAACATTAACACAATAAAGTTGTTTTTAAACTTCAGCACGTTGATTCATAAAGAAATATTCATTAAGAATCACTAACTTGTATTGTATTAAGGTTATAAAAATGTAAAATAAACTTTGCATATAGGTAAATATCACAGACAGATGCAGATTTTTTACCTTTTTCCCGTTAACGAAGAAGACGAGCTCATCACACCCGGGTTGGGCCGAAGACTCGGTTCTGGTCCTGTTCGCGTCCTTCATGGTCTCAATCAGCTGAGCCTCTGAGCTGTCTGAAGATCTGAAGTCTGCTCAGGAGGAGGACCTTCGGCAGGGGGCGTGGCCACCACAGGGGGCGTGTCATCCATGTGACCCACCCACCTGACCTGACGAGGCGTTCAGGTGCTCATCAGCCATCAATTATCAAATAATACGACTGATCGATTCACTGTTTGATTACGAGCAGAGTTTCCTCTGAGTAAAGAAATGAATGATTGTTTCCACAGAGCAGACGCGACCTTTGACCCCGAGTTGTCACATACAACACAAACACATAATAAGAGTATAAAAGTAAATAGTGACAATAAAATAGAAATAAATTTATACAGAAATAAAATAATAATTTGAAATAAAATACTAAAGGTCACAATATAATGTGGTCATCTCAATAAAAAAATAATAATAATAATAAATAAAACAAAATAAAACATTAAATGCTCCTAAAAACAATAAATGGTAATAAAAAATAAACATTAACAAAAACAAATTGTGATAAAAATAAAATGTAAACAAATATAACATAATCATTTGAGATGAAGCCAATTAAAACTCATAAATTTAATTTAATGACGATTATTTGTTAAACATAATAAAATAAAAAGGCTCCACCTCTCATCACTAAATGTGATAAAATGTGAAACTGAGTTCACATTAGTGTCGGTCACTCGCTGCTTCATGTGATTCGTTCGATTTCACACACAAACGTCTCTTCGCGCTTCATCACGTGGACGACTTCTTCAGTTTTATTTCTCAAAGTGAAACCACAGAAAAGTCTCAAATCGAATCTGTTCTTCACAGACTGCAGGAAAAATGGATTTAATTCATTTTTAAGGTCTAACTTTGAGTTTTTTCACCTTTCAGGAGCCTGAAGATGAAACCAAACTAACAGATCACACCAACACACACACACACAGTTTTTAGATAATTTTACAGATTTTAAAGTTGCTTTAAATGATAAAGAATATTTTATTGTGGTTCAATCCCAGGCGGCTGACAGGCCCTTCTGTGTGGAGTTTGCATGTTCTCCCTGTGCCTGTGTGGGTTCTCTCTGGGTGCTCCAGCTTCCTCCCACAATCCAAACACATGCAGGTTAACCTCCCACAAGCTGTGTGTCTCAGGATAAGCAGGTTTAAGAAGATGGATGGATGTTCCTGCTTAATCATTTCTGGCGTGTTGATAACGAGCGGAGACTCCTCCTGGTGAAATAAACAGAAATCCATTTTACACATGAAGGTTTTAATTTTGTTAAAAAGATCATTTTAAATAAGGTTTTAATTTTGTTAAAAAGATCTTTTTAACGTCACTTCAGCTTGAATTCTTCTCTTTTTAAGTCACAGGTTAAATAAATAAATCAAAATAAAATATACATCAGAGGTTGGCTTAGGAGAAGAGTTTGTTTTATTTATTTTTCTTTTTTTGTGAATCCAGCAGATAAAAAAATCTGATTATGATCAACTTTATCTATCAGACTGTAAACAATGTCCATTATCACTCGTTTATGAAGTGTACAAGGTTGTAACTGAGTCTCACAGATCTTACAAAGTCCCTTCAAGTCTTCATTGAAATGAATGAATGGTGTGTTTGTAAAAATCTGTAAATTTAAAAAACTGTATCAGTGAATCCAGAGAGCTCAGATCTGAATCAGCGCTTCATTTATAAAAATGTTCCCAAAAAATGAGAACTTTCTTCACAAAACAGCAAAAAATTGTTTAAATCAACATTAACGTGTCGTAAAATAAAAACTCGACGCCATACGACGTTTTGTTTCTGCAGATTTACTTCATCCAGCTTCAGAGAGAAAACTTCTTTCAAAACGCAGAAGAAGAGGACGACAGTTTCGTTGTTTTGATTTATTAAAACAGGTCA
>CM041541.1:14108043-14155543 GCA_023238725.1 Scortum barcoo | reverse complement strand
GACTCTCAGAAATAATAAATGTTAATATAAGTACCAACAGAAACATCTGCAGAGAACCACGACGACTTCAGCTTCTTGAAAGTTTTCTGTCTGTCTTTTTTTGAGTTTTATCAACGTTTTTGTGCTTACAGGAACTTTGTTTCTGGATCTTGAAACCAGGAGCTCGTCAGTATTTTCACCTCGGCCTGAAACTAAAGAACGGACTCACGATGTCCGACGAGGCGACTCCGAAGTTGACGGTGATGGCGGTGAGCGTGAGCAGCGTTCGGGCGCGGCGCGTTTGGTTTCGTGAACCCAGCAGCAGAGAGACTGCAGGGGGGCGGGGCAACGCTTAAACTCCTCCCCCAGAGTCAGCAGCAGGAGAAGGAAGTAAACGCCGCCACTGACCACGAACTGAGCCACCATTGGACACAACCTGAACAACACAATGTACAGTTAGCTCTTATAAATATGTGTCTCTCAGACAGACAGGTGGGCGGACAGGTGGGCGGACAGGTGTACCTTGGGGCGGGGATCAGCACCTGGACAGCCATCAGCAGCAGCAGCAGGATGAAAGAACAAACCATGTTGGATTTGAAGAGTTCGTCTCTCATCTGGGAGTACTGAGACACAAAGAGAGGATGATTAACGGTCACCTGACTGCTCGCCACACCTCAAAAACAGCCCCGCCCCTCAGGGGAAGTGAGGTCATTACCTTTCCCTCCATTTGGGAGTCCTTGAACACCTGCGTGAACGTCGTGATGTGCTCCTTCCTCATTCGCTCGCTGCTCCGCACCTCTATGGCCTGGCAAATCCTTTTGTTGACTTCCCGTGATCCCGACCGCTGTGCTGCGATCTGATTGGGCAGCTGGGTTAAAGAGCCGTTTGTGAAGGTGGCGAGGATCTATGGAGCACCACAAGGGACACGAAAAGGTCAAACCTCAAAATATCCCACCAGAAAACTCTGATCTTTAAAAGTTTCCTTCGTCCTCACAAAGTTCATCCCCAGGATGTCTCCGAACGGCAGCTCGGCGCTCCACGTCGTCATCTCGTCATAACTCGGGCGTCTTGCTCTCGGTGGCTCCGCCTCCTCCTGTGTCGCCGGGCGGATCAGGTACGTGTCGATGTTGTGTTTCCGTAGAAACTCGTTGCGCTCCTGGCCGTGCCCCGCCTCCGTCTCATAGATCCCACCCAGACAGTCCAGAGTGGCTCGTGAGATGTGAACCCTCCTGAGACCAGGAGGCAAAATTCAGAAGAGACAAAGATTTTATTCATTCATTCATCTTCTAACCTGCTTATCCTGAGAACACACAGGCGGTGTTGGAGCCTGTCCCAGCTCAAAGATTTTATTAAACATTCAAATTTTGTCTGTGAACAAAACACATTTGTACCCTGACAGCAGATTATTACACTGATCTGAAGTGAGCGACCCTTTGTGGAGCCTGTTTGTGCAGGAAAACCTTTTTACAACAGGAAATGTTTGCTTATTGGAGCAAGTTTTTTTGAACTGAAGAGATTTTTTGCAAAATGCTTTAAATAAAATTCAGAGGACATTTTTAGTGATGTCATGAAGTCTTATGAATTTTTATAAAGTGAGCACACATTTTTTTTTTATAAATGTGTTCTTGTGCAAAGTGAGGACGGTATATTTTGCAGTCGTCACCTCCTCATGTGAGAGCCTGCAGCATCATCAGAGATCCCTCCCACCCCCACACACACTCCTCAGTCTCCTCAGGAGGTACAGGAGTGTGAGGAGCAGGACCTCCAGGCTGAAGGACAGTTTTTATCCACAAGCCATAAGACTCATCAACAGATGCAGTCCACTACCCCTGCCCCCCCCATAACCATCCTCACCACACAGAAGCACCTTTCACACATCACTTTACCACGGACGTGCAATAATATTTGAATATTTGAATGTAAATCTGTATATATTAGTGTATATTATTACTTGTACTTTTGTATTTATATTTTTCTATTTATCCTGGCACTTGAAGACGGAAGAGCAAAGCAAGAATTTCATTGTACAGTGAAACCTGTTTTTATCTGTGCAGATGACAATACAAATCTTGAATCTTGACTGTCTGATTGATTAATTGATTTGTATTGATAAATCTGTCTGACCCCGGCACTCCTGCAGCCTCCAGGCTGTTGGCGATGTCGACGTCCCAGCTCCAGATGTCAAACTGCCACTTCTGAAGACCCAAAACTCCACAAAGGACCGACCCAGAGTGGACCCCGATCCTCATGTCCACCTCCTGCTGCAGCTCCCGACGGACGTACCTGCAGCAGAGCGAAAGGTGAGCGTCTGAGGCATCATAAGACGTGTGTGTGTGTGTGTGTGTACATGTACGCCGTATGGTGCTGATCATGCTGAGGCCCATCTCCACACAGCAGCGGGCGTGTCCTCTCTGAGGCTCCGGGACTCCAGATACACAATAATAACAATCACCCAGGATCTTAATACGCAAACACTGATGCTCCTACACACACACACACACACACACAGAGGAAAATACACACCAGCATCATCAACTGACTGACGTGTGTCTAAAATTATAACAAAGATAAACTTTATTCAGCACTTTTAACACACACAATACAACAAAGCAATCAAAATTAAATCTAATAATTAAAGGTTAAAGATCAGTTATTGATTTATGTGGTTGCTGTGGTGATTTCACCTCAGCCAGCCGATCGAAGCGACCGAAGAGCTCGTTGAGAGTTTTAACGAGCTCCTGAGCAGAAAGAACCAACGACAGCGACGTGAAGCCGATGATGTCTGCAAACAGGATGCTGCGGAGAGAAACGAACATTTTGTGATTAAAGATTCACAGATTATCTGTTCATTTCATTCCTCATATAAACTTTAAATCTGAGATAACTGAGTATTTACATTTTCTACTTCTACTTTGTTTATTATTACTTCATTTTTCAGTAATTTTAACACATTTTGATGCTGAACAATTTTAAATGCTTGAATTATTATTTTAGTTCAGCTATAAATGCTTCTTCCTGATCTGTGTTTGGTCTCCTCCACCTCCTGAGGGAAATCTCTGCCTCTGTATCTGCTGATCTCTCCGCTTTGTTCGATCACCTGACGTCTCTGTAGTGGTGGATGTAGATCTTGTGGAACTGGTGAGGCAGCACGTAGTCGTCCATGATGGCCATGTCAGCGATCATCTCCAGGACCAGGAAGCGAGGCAGGATGGACATCACCAGACGCTCCTACAGAGACGAACGCTTAACGAACATTATATTATATTATATTATATTATATTATATTATATTATATTATATTATATTATATTATATTATATTATATTATATTTAACGTGCCTGCCTGTGGTTCTCTCTCTCCAGTCGGACTCGGCCCTCGATGCAGCGTCTCGTCTCCAGGAAGGCCTGTCTCTGGGTGCGGTCTGACAGGTAGTGGATGAACAGACCTGCAGTGTTCATGGCCAGGTACAGCAGGGCCTTGGACAACACCTGGACAGGTAGAAACACACACACACACACAGGTGATGAAAACCAGAGAAACACACAAAGTGTCTGCGATGTTGTCAGAGAGCGGCGGTCGGACCTTTCGGATGACGGTGTGGTCGCCATAGTGACAGCAGGCGTCCAGCAGCAGGTGCAGGGTGGAGGTTGTTGCCCCGGCGATGATGGACCAGAGGAGGGGGAGGGGCAGCAGGGTGTAGGTGGAGAAGAGAGAGAAGAAGACGTACCAGGAGTGATCGCTGTCCGCCCAACTGAACACGCCCACTGACACCTGGACCGTCTGAGACAACCAGCTGACCACAGACAGACAGTACCTGAGATTGAGACAGACAGACAGACAGACAGACAGACAGACACCTGAGACTGAGACAGACAGACAGACAGACAGGTACACAGACAGTATAAACCAGGACCAGGACAGGTTTCTTAGCGGTGTTAAAGTTGTATTGTAAGTAAAGTTGAATCGTGACGCTCGGATCATAAAACACTCACATTTAATCTGACTACATTTCCCAGCATACCTCAGCCACTGCTGTGATGATATCACCTCCCTCCTGGTCAGGGCGAGCACACAAATCCCCGCCCACAGGACGACGGACAGACCGGCCAGCCAATCGCAGGCCATGAGCACGCCCCACCAGCCCGGCGGCCATGTCAGCAGCAGGATGAGTAACCTGGTCAGGATGTCGATGACGTTGGTGACGACCAGCGACGTTCGTCTCTGACCCGACGAAAACTGCTGGTACAGCTGCTCCAAGTCCGGAGACCTGAGAGACAATTTATCTGTTTCTGAGCAGATTTTAGTTTGTCTGAGAGCTTTTTGGGTCGATGTGTCAGAGCGGTTATGAGAAAGTGTACGGCAGGTTTCCACAGCGTTTGTTCAGGACATTGGCTACGTTTGGGGGGAAATAAGTCCATTTCTAAAATCTACAAAAGGTCAAATTTTATGTGAGAAAAAAACAAAATATGTGAAACTTGATTTTTTAAGCTTTATCTCTAAAAATGTGCTTGAGGTTTAAATTTTTTATCAAACAGTTAAAGAAGTTTGATGTGAGGTGAATCGTTTGATAAAGTTCAACATTTGATTATACAAATGATGAATGAATATGAAGAATCATTTTTATTTGTACAGGATGTGTGTGTGTGTGTGTCTTTACTTGAAGGTGTGTTGCAGCGCGGGAATGAAGATGCCTCGCACTGTCGAGCCACAGGACACGAAGAAGTCGGTGTCACTGAGAGAGTCGTGTTTGTTCTGCGTTGCCGCATGGCGATCCTCGGCGTGCTCGGGTGGATACGAGCGGCCGACGAGCGCCGCTTCTGCCAGAACGCTCCACGAGACGCCTTATTACGAATCTGTCTGCAAGACAACACAGAGGGAACACAGAACAAAGAAGAGAAGAGAAAAAACTTTTAAATTAGCTTGTAACTTATTAAAGATTAAGATCACTGTTATTTACAAGATAAGATTAACGTAACTAATACTTTTCATGTTGATTACATCATTGTATTTGCTAATGACATCACTGTCCCTGCCTGTTGATGACATCACTGTCCCTGCCTGTTGATGACATCACTGACCCTGCCTGTTGATGACATCTGCTCCTACCTGTTGATCTCAGCGATGTAGGCGTCGGTGACGATGATGCGGTGCCGCCCCCTCTCCAGGCCTCCGGCGAGCCTCAGCGAGTACAGGTTGTGCTGGTTGATGATGTTTCTGACGGCGTTTTGCCACAACAGCTGTTTCCTCCTCAGGCCAGGGGCGGGGCTTACGTTGGTGCTGAAGGTGATGTCGCTGCTCAGTGTCCGCGCCGCCTCGCAGTCGCCGTTCTCCAGCACGCCGCGGTTGGCCTCCATTTTTACGAGGGCCGCCTCCTGATTGGAGGAGGAAGATGAGTGAAGGTAAACGTGAAGCTGTTTTAATGACTGAAACAGACGTCACGTTGACTCACAGGAAACTCGGCCTGTGGTGTTTTACTCATCAGAGCACAGCCTGTATCTGAACTCACAGCTGACGTGAGGAAACATTCAGATTTATTGTTGGGAGGTTGTTTTTAAAGGTTTGATTGTGTAGGTTCAGCTGAGCAGATTTAACTTAAAGCTTCACAGCAGGTCGGCCTGAACACGTGCTGCTGGCTCAGATCAGAGGAAGGTTTCAGGGCTAATCCAGTTAGACTGACGGGCGGACTGATGGACGGACTGACTGACTGACTGTGGTAACGGCAGAGCAGAAAGGTTAGCTGCTGGATTTAGCTCATGACGACATGACGACAGGCCCCGTCCTCCTTAGTTACTGTTGCTACGCCTGCCATTTTTCCTCTGTGTTTGAAATCGCACACCAACATAAAGTTCAGGCAGGAAAGAAATTCTGAATGGCAGCGAGCGAACGTGACACAGGAGACAGTAAAATGAAGAAAATGGGTTTCTTTTCCGTCATGATTTCAGCAGCAGTTACCGCGAGGCAAAGCATCATGGGAGGAACGGAAAAAAAATTAAATGACTGCAGTTTTAAAAAGGTTTTCCAGATGTTGTCTTCCTGATTTCTGTATTTGAAACAGTGAATTTTTATCTTTTTTAATTTGCCTTGAAATTATACAGTAAAATATGACATTTAATGGGAGAGTTTTATAAAGTACATGCAGTTTAAACCTGCTGACATCAGCACTGTTTCTCTCGTCTTCCTGGTTTGTCACTCAGTCTGCTGATGTTTCTGCATTATTCAATAATCAGTGTCAGCGTTAATGATCCTTCGTAGGTCTGAGTGTTTCTGCTGAAGGTGTTTGTGTGTTTTGAATTTACCTCCTGCAGAGCTGAAGAGTTTCCTGTCCTGATCAAGAGTTTGAATCCAGTTTCATTCCTCCACCTTTGTTTCTTCTGTTGGTTTTCTTGTCTTTTCTCTCAGTATTTCTTTAGTTGTTTTCCTTCTCAGTCCATTTCGACTTTAACTCTGATGTTTTCTTGGCTCCTTCTTTTGTTCCTCTTCAGTCCAAGTTTTCTTGATCATCCTCATTTTACACAACTTTATCTTTAGATTAAAGCTTTTGTTTTCTTCAGTTTCTGGATCCTTTCTGTCTGCAGTAAAAATCCTCCTTCATGTTGAGGTGTAAATGTCTTCATGATCTTCATGTCTGTCACTGTTTGGATCCATTAAAGCTTTATTCTTCATTAAGTCCTTGTGGTGTTCACTCTTCACCCTCAGGTCTTTCTGCCATTTACAGAAGTTGTGTTTCCATTTTTTTGGCCACATGAAGAAGAAAACTATCAAAAAATTAACACTGAAGATTTACGTGTTTAATTTACCTCCAGGAAAGAAAACGACCCAGACGAGGAGAAAACAAGTTGAACATCACGGCAGCTGGTTTAATCAAAAATATCTGAAATAAAAACAAAAAGACTGATGACAGGATGAGAAACTCAGCGCAGAGCGAGGCAGCTCCATCTGTGTTAATCCCATCAGGAATCCCTGAAATGGAGACAAATGGCGGCTGGTTAACAGCAGATTAACTGTGTGTGTTCGATCCATGATGAGATTGGCAAACCTCCAACCAGGTCACACCGTGTTTGTTTGTGGAGTTTAAACACAGAAAAACTACAGCTGACAGCTTCAACATAACGCTGCTTAATTTAAAAATATTGACCTGCACCTCCTGACGTCAAACACAACCTGAAACTACAAAAATATCACTTTGATTGTGACAAAACTGCATGAAGACACATGAGAGACTCAGAAGGTCAGAGTTTGTTTGAAATACAGACGAGGAACAAACGAGAAATAAAATAAAGGATGTTCAAGATATTCAAGGAATAAAAATCAAAATATTAAAGACGCCCTCACATTATAAAAATGTTCCCACTTTTTAAAACTGTTTAAACAGAAACATCCACACGAAGTCGGAGGAATGATTTTTATCTTTTTATTATTAAAAAAAAAATCCAGTAAAACGTGCACTTACAAGATTCACAGTGAGACTGTAACACACACACACACACACACACACACACTGAAAATTGAGTGTGAAACTGTCGACGTGACCTGGATGACTGCGTCCTCACTAATGTGCGTAAAATTCAAAATATGTTAACCTCTCTTTTCTTAAATGATCTGCTGTTCACGACCTCAGAGAGAGTCGGAGGAAACAGGAAACGATTCATCAGCTCGTCACACGTTTTTAAAGACAGTCATGAGGTATGGGGTTCAAACTGTGACGAAATAATGTGTAAATGACTTCAAAGAGTCAGGCGCTCCTCAGACACACCACAGTCTCATCATCTGATGCTTTTAAATCTCCGTATCATACAAAGTGAACCACACGTGGTTATGATACAGGACACGATGCAAACACATACAAACACCTTTAAATAATTTATCTGATACGTGTGATTGGCGGATGCTTCATATCAAAAACACTCTATGTTGCACTTGTCAATTAGTTGTGTTTAAACAGAACTAGAAATAAAATACAAAAAAATAAGTTTTTTTATATAAACGTATAATTAATATAATAATAATAATAACTAATATAATTACTATTTTTTTATATTAAGCTTGTAATTAATTGTTTAATTCAAAATGTTAACTGTTTTATATTTTCTAAATAAACTGCTTTTTTTAAAATGTTGTTTTTTGATGACTATTAATTGATTTCACATTATTTTGTCATTTTTCCCAATTTAATGTTTGAACTTTACTTTGATTTTTATGCCAATAAAATGAATAGTTTTTGTTGATCAGCAAATGCTAAATATAAATAATAAAGTTACTGAAATGTAAATATGCTTTCTGTAACTGGAGAACATAACAACACATTTTATAAAGTATTAAAAATTTAAATAATAAAAGAGTAACAGATTCTGTCATGAGATAAAATCCATAAAATAAAATTCACATTAAATGACAAGTGGAAGCTCGGCCTGTATATTTATGACACTTTCTGCATAAACACGGATGTAAAAATAGAAAACTCTGATGACACTTTCATGCTGCCACTCAGCTCTTTACAGTACGAAACACTTTGAGTCCTTTTTATTCGTCGATGGACCGTAAAAAGTGAAGAAACAGAAACTCGTCGTGTGTTCGTTCATGTAAACGTTCTTAAAGACATTTATGATACTCGTGGAAGACAAAATGCTGCTGCTTATTATTTATCATCTGCCAAAAAATGTACATTATATATAAAAGGTGATTAAAGTATTTACTTAGTTATTATTCAACCTTTCAAATTATTAAAAATAATAAATTAAAGATTTTTTAACAATATGAAGAAATAAATATTAAGTTAAATAAGTTATTTGTATTTTAACATTTAACAAAACATATAAAATATTTTAAAGAACTTAAATAAGGAAATGAATTAAACATTTGAGAGAGAAAAAGAAATATTTGAAAAACACAAATTAGAAATGAAACACACAGAGGAAGAATTTAAACAGAAATGTGGGAAAAAATACTCGACAAGAGGAAGAAAACAAGAGAACAAACTACGAATGTGAGAAAAAGGATTATTAATAAGATGAATAAACTGGAGACGTTTGGGAACAAATAAAACATATGAGAGATTTTATGGCACAAACAAGCGATTTAAGGGAACAAACAAATGAGTTAAACACAAAAAGAGACAGAGAGTCCAGCTGACAGATTAAAAAAAAGGAATTTAAAGTCACTTTAGGGAACAAATCAGAGATGTTTTCAGGGCTCAGACGAGCCCCTTTACCAAAGAAATTTAAGGGAACTGATGACAGCAGCTCGCAGTAACACCTTTCTCTTTCTCGGTTTAGTTTCGTTACGACGCCACGGCTGCCGACCGATCTGACGCCATTTGGACGAAGAGTTATTCTTAATATTCAACATGCACGTCGATTACATCACACTGTTAATTTGATTTGGCAAACAGGCTTTAAAATGGAGATGTGCACTAACATCCACAGATTAAATTAATCGCTCTGAACGGTTTGAAACGAGCAAACTCTTCCAGAATAAAAGTCACGTTTAATCTACTTTTATCACATAGTGTGTCACATTACTGACTGGATTAAAGCTGCAGGTTTAATTTCTTTTATTGATTATTAGTTTGACTCGTTGAGTGCTGACCTTTGACCCGCCGCCCTGCTAACGCCATCGACGACGACAGAAAGGATGAAGACGATCGCAAACTTAAACTCACGTCAACATACAGAAAAGGATGGAGGCTGCTGGAAACAAATATCTGAGATTAATCTCAGGATTTAAGTCAAATGAAAAGAGATTAAAGAGATAAACTCTGATTTTTTAAATCATTTGAGCATTTTCTGTCTCTGAACACCTTTAGATTGACATTAATTTAAAAACAGACTTTTTTCAACTATATCATCAGAATTACAGCTGCAAACTAATTTTTTAGTTTGGACTAAAACCAAGAAATTCTGACTTTAATCTCAAATTAAAACGTTTTTTTTCCATGTGGTCCTCCTTGTCCTCCATACCCTCACTCTGCCACATAAACACACACTCCAGTTTAGAGATAAAGTAAGTAGATAAGTTAAACCTGGTCTTAATCCAGACTTTAGGTTGGCATACAGCACTGTGGCGAGCAACATGGCACACGAGAGCTTTACGTTAAATAAATGTAGGATAAATAAACACTGTTCATTCGGCTGATTCTGCAGTCCGCGTCTGACAGGTCCGATCTCTACAGAGGCTTCAGGCGTGTCTGTGTTATTTAATGTTTTTCAGCAGTGAGGTGCGGGCGTTCACCACCGCCTTGAAGGCGTCTTCGCTGCCGGGGGCAACGCATTTATCAGGGTGCAGCAGGACTGCCAACTTCCTGTACGCCTTGTTCACTTCCTCCCTGAAAAGCAGGAAGAACCAAACTTAGACACCAACAGTAAATAATCATAAAATAAATAAAGAAATAATAGTAATCGACTCCCAGCGAGTTCATCAGTGTTTAAATATAGTTTGTTGTTCTGTTAAAGTTTCTTCACAGTCATATTCAGAGTTTGTTCACATTTATTTGCATATTTGCTTTCAGGTGTTCAGTGTTTTTGATTTTATGAATAACTTGTTCATCGCAATGTTCGTTTTCAAACTTTTTGCAGGAAGGAGAGTTTCTTCACTGATATTCAACTGATGCTTTATCAAAAATGACACAAATAAGAAATAACACATCAGCAGCACTTTTTAGTGTTAAAAACAGAACAAACACGATTTAAAGCATTATGACTATTCAGGATCAGTCAATCTCTCAGAGTCCTTTAAACATCAGTGATAATCAGACCAAGTCAAAGACTCACCTGGTGGCGCCGGGTTTGACGCCCAGCATGTCCCAGGAGTCTTTGCTGTTCCGGATGCGTCGGATGGTGTCGGCCTGCTCTTTGGTGAAGCCGACGCTGACCTCCGACACCGGACGCTTCCCGCCGTTCTCACACATGTCGGTGATGGACGAGAAGAACGCCTGAGAGACGGCGAGAACACACACACATAAAAAAAATCGTTTCTAAAAACACACGCCTGGCTGGCGTGATGTGTGTGCACACCTGAAACATCTCGTTGATGCCCTCGCCGCTCTGCGCCGACGTCTCGAAGTAGTGAAACCCTCTGGACTCCGCCCACAGGCGCCCCTCCCCCTCGTCCACCACCCGCCTCTTCGTCAGGTCCACCTGCGGACAGACAGGTGACGGACAGGTAAACTCGTGTGCGCCGCGCTCAAACCTTTTAACTGTGACTGCTGGTCACCTTGTTGGCGCAGACGACGAACACGATGCTGTCCATGTTGGCCTGAGAGCCCATTTCCTGTTTCATCTCGCCGAGCCAGCTGTCGAGAGCGTCAAAACTCTCCCTGAGGCCGACGTCGTAAACCAGCAGCACGCCCTGGCTGTCCTTATAAAACTCGTTACGCACCTGAGAGAGAAGAAGCAGAAAGAAGCAGGTGGAGACGGCTCAACAGCACCTCCTGCTGGCAGCTTTGAATGAATGAAATGAAGTTTCACCTCATAGAAGAAAGGATGTCCGGCCATGTCAAAGATGTTCACTTTGATTTCCCTGTCGCGAACCTGCACTCTGAAAACACACCAACACACACGTCACACAGTCACTATGACGACGTATTAATAAACAGTAATATGTCGGTCGGAGGTGTGTGAACTCACTTGGTGACGCCGTAGTCGATGCCGATTGTGGCCAGATATTTGGGAACGAACCTCTTCTCACAGTAACGTTTGATGATGCAGCTCTGAAAGCGAGAACAGATCAATAATGAGAGAACAGATAAAGACGGACGACATCTTCATTTCCTCCAGCTGAACAAAATATCTCAGATATGACGTCTGATCGGGGGGAGGAGCCTCTGTATCAGTCAGGAGACCACGCCCCTTTTGTATATCATCAATAACTAATTAAAACCAAACTGATCAGAAAAACAAACACTTGAACAAACATCAGTGTGATCAGAACTACGTAAAATGACAGAAAACATTTATTTGATGTTTGATTTTTTTTAGTTTGTGCCATTTGTGAACATGGAGGGGGCGTCCATCTTTGTTTACAGTCTGTGCACCAGACTCCCTTCAGAAATCAGCAATTTAAAGGTCGACTGCTGAAAACAGTCTGCAGGAACATTAACTACCACAGCTGACTAATTAAAACTAAGAAGTAAACAGAACTATAGTGATTAATGTGCTGATTTTAACAGGTTACACTTCAGTAATATTTACTGTTTATTTCAAAATCAGCAGATTGGTGTTAAATTGAAGTAATGATGAGGATTAACAGCAATTTTTTCAGCTAAATTCTCTTATTATTTAATATTTTGTGAGAAAAAAACAACAACAAAAAAAAAAGTCAATATACTAAACAAAGACCTTGTACATATTAAAAAGTGTTGATTTTAATTGAGGAACAAAAAATAATCTGATGAAATAAGAAAACCTAATATTGGATAAAATCGTCATGTTGTTAAACATTTATATTATTAACATTTTATGATGTTAATAATAAAAAGTCTGAATAATTCATTAATCATATTATTAATAATTTTTATGAGTGTTTTATATGTCCATGAGTGTACAAACAGAGAAGAGATGAATCATATTTTATGATATTTACAGTCACATTCAGCTTCCATATTAAACATTAACAGACATTTCTTTATTAGAAAAATCATCATTATCAGCCTCAGTCTGCTGGATAAACGTTCAGAATAACAACCATTATTAAATATTATCAACTAATATATGGGCCGGAATTTAGAGAACATATGAATCTATCAGAAAACACCATAATAATTAAATTAAATCAAATGAATAATTAATAAACCGTAAAGAATCGTGAAATATTCGGATTTTTAAGGGGAGTCTGGTGTTTGAATGGACAGCAGAACTCAGCATCATAAATCTGACACCAGAACCACAGAAAGGTTAAAAATTAAAGCGAGCAGCGGTTCTGAACACAGTTTATGTTTAGTTTATTGAATATCAGACGAACCAGCCGCACAGAGGAGCTTTTCTTCTGTGTTTATGGCGGCTCGGAGCCTCCGGACTCAAAGTGGCCAAACTCCATCTGCGTTTTAGTCAAAAATACACCGACGGTCACTCACCTTCCCCACCTCCGCATTTCCGAGGCTGATCACCTTCACACGCAGTGACTTTTTATTGTCTCTGCGCTTCGGCAAGTTAGTTTCCATCTGGATTTCTATTAAATGGACGTTTTTTCTTGTTGTTGTTGTTGCTAACGCGGCTAACTAGCCGTGAGCTAACCTGGTCGATAATCAGCGCGGCCTTTAGCCTGAATTATTATCAGTTAATAAATGAATCACAACGTTTGTTTCACTTTGAACATCACTGATAATGTTTACACACACTGCTAACCTGCTAGCTTCAGATGCTAACCAGCTGTTTATGCTAGGACGCCACTTCCGCTCCCTTTCAAAATAAAACGGTCGTTTGCTCACCCCTAATCAATATTCAAATATTTAATATTTCCTGCAGCTGAGGAGCCTGTTAATCAATTTATTTATCAATTAAGTTATTCAATAACCAAGTCAGACATGAATTATGTCATTTTTATATTTTATCATTCATGTTTTATATTTTATAATCTATCTAATCTATCTATCAAAAGAAAAAAAAAAATGTGAATTTCTCTTGGAGATCAATAAAGTATCTATTCTATTATCTATCTATCTATCTATCTACAGATTTATACTATTTATTATTTTAGTTTTATATTTTAGATTTTAGGTCTTTCTCTCTAAAGTCTTGAATCCATTTTGTATTTAATTTGGCATTTAGCAATAAATAATAAAATGGATTAAAAAGGCTCTCAATATATTTAGTCTTAATATACTCCTTAAAAATACCTTAAAAACAAAAATGATTTTTGTCCAGCAGGTGGCAGAAGCTGCATTTATAATATTTCATACTTAGCCGCTTTAATTTGGATTTATTAAGATGTCAAAATAAAACATTTTGATATCAGAAATTAGCTCAGAATTTCTTTTACAGAGAAAACGTGGCCATTGTCATAAAAGCAAAATATTCATACAGAAACATCACAATAAATTCAGATTCCTCACAGCACAAATTCTCAGGAAAATATCAGAGAAAAACAAAGAAACGATTATTTATATGAAAACACTTACGTACTAGCTGCCTACCATGTTAAATGAAAACAAAAAAAAAGGGAAAAGTACAGCCGAATAAAAAGTTAAATTATGACAATATATAAGCAATTTCAAAATAAAGCAATTGACAGCAAAATAAAAAAAGTAAAACAGTACTTTAAAGGAGGAAAGGGGGAACTAAAGTTACACTACATAAAAACCTTTCTTTTAATTGAAATATTTTAATGTAAGGAGGATCAAAGAGTTCTAAATTAAAAACATAAATAAGAAAAAAGAAAGAAAAAAAGAAGAAATACAGATAAATATCATAAAATATTAGAATTGACACCTTCATTGTTATTGATATATTGAATATATATTTGTTGCAGCTCATTATCCAGCTGTTTGATTGGCTGTGGATGACATTTAGCTCCGCCCTTTTTGGTTTAACTGACAGATAAAGACCTGAAATAATAAACTGTACTATGAAATTTGAATGTCAAACAATTGAACTGGATTTTTTTTTTGCATTTATCATATATCATACATTTTAAAATCATATTCAATATTAATATGATTATGTATTTAACGTTTTATTTGGTATTTTATTGTTGAACTCTTTGGGCCTCCGTACAAAGGTAGCTTTGAGTAACTAAATGAGAAACTTAAGATAAATGTTAAAAGCTGTGTAAAATGGACAGAGAGTTGCTTTATCTACAGATTGGTGTCTTTCTAGTTTACATCTCATTATGTACAAAGAAACTGTGGAAAAACACTTTAAAGATTTTTAAGCATTTTGGGGGAAATTTTAGGTTGTTTGAAAAATGGGTCATAGTTTTTTACAGTCTCGTTAGTGACATCTGTAGGCCAACTCTGGGTACTGCAAGAGAGGTGTGTCAATCAATCACCAAACTATCAATACTGCTGATAATAAGTCCAGTTTGAAGTTTTCATATTTGTATTAATAAGACCCGAACAGTCGACTCCGTTATTGTGTAAAATTAAAACTGACCGCTGACATAATTAATATTTTCTATAATAAAAAGTTATTTTACAGAAAGCGACCTCTTTTAAAGTTCATTAAAAAGTGTGTCTCTCATTGCTGGTTCGTCATGGTAACGTGATTTATGATGAAATGAAGCTGTCAGACATTTCATTAATCAATACTGATCAATACTGCTCCAGGTCGTCTGGTTCAGGTGGATCGTCGCTGCTGAATTTGAGTGTTTCAAGAATGCTCTTTGCTAATTTAGCTGATTATATGATTATTTTCTGTCTGATTTATTTTGTTTTTGTGCTTTTCTTCACCAATCGACTGAATAATCCAGCTGTAATAAAACATAATAAACTGTGAGGTTAATCAAGTATTTTAAAGGTTTCTGCAGGTAACGTGTGAATTTATGCACCAAACAATGAATCTGAATGGATTTCTGAAGGTTCAGAGATCCCATAAAAATCTCTATTAAGGTGAAAAAAACAAATTTGCGGTTAATCAACATAAAAGAGTGGATTAAAGAGGGGTCCAAAATGTATCCACCAAATACTTTAAGACATTAATTGTCCACCTATAATCCAAATAAAAATGCCAACATAATGATAAACTCTAATAAAAATTCTAAAAAAAACTAATAAAAAATACAAATTTCAGTCTGTTTTCAGATATTTATGAACCCCCAAAGATAAATCTACTAAACCAAAGGTGGACAAACTTTCGACATAAAACAAAACGTCAGACGAAGAATTTGTCCGAAACACGTTTGTGTGTTTTTCTGTTGATGCAGACAGGAAGTAGTAAAACGCTCGAGGATGTCGACGGTTAGCGAGGAGGCAGCGGCTGCATCTGGAGAGACTGGTAGGTGTCTTTGGTGGCCGAGCTCAGACCCTGAAGAGACAAAACAGTTTGTTCCAGTAAATAGACCAGACCCACATATAAAACTTCATTAATGGTGTCACTGAATATTTGTTTCCTCTCACCTGGTAAACCTGCTCGTTCTTCCTCTGACGCTGCAGACACAAACATGTTCAAACAATCATTCATATGAACAGACACAAATAACAATGATAACAAAGTGGAAGTAAAAAGATTCAATTGCACTTTTCCAACCAGGTTTCCATTTCATAATCAGGGTAATGTTAGTTTTCTTTAAATTATTTTATGTTTTACTAAACATATTTATAAAAATGAACTTACCTCTCTCTTCACAGGGAGCTCTTTATATTCTCCATCTGTACGTTTGTTCAAGTCCTAAAAATGAAATAAAATCACATATTTAATATTTACATGTATTACTGCAATAATATAATTTTTCTAATTAATATATGTAGTTGTTTATACATCTTAATAATAACTGTATGTGTTGATAAAACTGAAGGTTAAATTTTTACTCAAACAAATAAAAGTAAAGAAAACTGATGTTTGTTACCGTGTAGGTGGCGTTGTCGTCCATCCTGCGGTTCTGTGAGACAAGTTGGGATTATAGCTTTAATAAACTGGATTATCACATTTTCTTAATTTGTTTTAATTAATTAATTAATTAATAGTTTTTAATGAACATTTGAGGTTTATCAAAGTTTTTATAAGATGTTTTTAAGTTTCAGGTTCTTTCAGGGTTTTTACAGAACCTAATAGATCTGATTCTTCAGTCTTCAGGACAAAATTCATAAAAGCAGCTCAAACGATGAATCATTTCACTTCAGAAGTGTCGTATTTTGTAGAATCACAGACAGACTCACTCTTCCTCTCTCGGGATCTCCTCTCATCAGCGGGGCGTATCCTCCGGTGTCCTGACCCGTCAGATCCTGAACATCATCACATCATCACGTTTCACTTCATTTCATCACTGACATCGTCACTGACAACATCACTGACATCGTCACTGACATCGTCACTGACAACATCAGACAATAGAAACCTACGGAGGCCCTGAGTGATCACAGAACTTTACTTTTTCTAATTTGTGCGCTCGTTTTTATGGAAGTCGAGAACGTCCATGTGTTTGCAGTGTTTATTTTAAAAAATAGCTTTGCTATCTCAAGATAGAAATCGTTTGTTATCACGAGTTTTGTTATCTCGAGATAACAGCATTAAAAAACAAAAAAATTCAGGCACGGCTGCTCGCGGCTGCCGTCCTGAAAACACGAGAACGGCACGTGTAAACTGTGCTTGCGAATTCTGCAACACGTGTCCATGAAAGACTTTCAAACATACTGAAAAAGGATGTCTGTGTTAAATGTTGACAGAACTGTGTGTGTGATTTAAGTTTAAAGAGTAAAACGTGAGTAAAAGTTTAACGTGAGCACTGACGGGCTCCATAGAAACTGATGGTGTTGTTCGGTGTGACTCACGCTGTAGATGCTCTCCTCGGCCGACTTCCCTTTGGCTCTGAAGAACTACAAACACACAGAGGAAACACCGCGTGAGAATGAGAAAAACACAGACTGCTCCTTTAAATCTCAACCAGCAGGTTTTTATTAAATCCTGACTTTATTAAATCCTGAATTTATTAAATCCTGACTTTATTAAATCCTGACTTTATTAAATCCTGATTTTAAAATCAGACTCAAGTTCTGCTCTCGTGTTACGACAAAGACTCAAAACATCCACGAAAAACTGTGTGTAGTGTGTTTTTGTGTGTGTTGTTGTGTGTGTGTGTGTGTGTGTGTGTGTGCGCTGACTGACCCTTTCCTTGATGAACATGCCAGGTGATGATGAGTCCGTATAGGCAGGCCGAGGAAGCCGTCCAGGATGTAACACAGCCGGGGGTCGTACATCGCCAGTGCCTCTGTGGAGGTCAAAGGTCAGATCAGATCTGTGATCAGACTTTTATCTCCTAAAAATCTAAAGTCAGGACAAACAAAGTCCTGAGAAATGATTTCATGCTGTGCACGATGTTTATCTACTGGGAAGAGGTCAACTACGACTCCCAGGGTGCGTTTCACTGCCGGACATCCAATCACAGCTTCACTTTGTTTCCTGAAAACCTGAAAACTCTCTCAGCAGTTTGAATCAGTGAAGACTCGCTGCATGAACTTTGGATGAATTCAGCCACCATGATGACATGTGGTGTTTGCACCTGCAGCAGAGGCTCATGGGTATTGTAGTTTTTAGACAAAACTAATCAGTAATACAAGCAAAAACTGATCAACTCCTAAAATTTGTAAAACTGTGGTGCTCACATGTTGCTTGAATTTCTATAAAAACACAACCTAAAGTGATTTGTTTTGCTTATAAAGGGATATTGATAGGTTGATTGATTGACAGCAAGATAAACCAATCAGCACGCCTCCCTGAACCGGAGGGACTGAAAGGGTTAATACAGTTACAGCAGTGTGTGAATGTGTGTGAAGAAGCTCTGCGGTTTCCTCCATCACACTGACAGGTGTGTGTGTGTGTGTGTTAGTAAAACTGAAAGAAAGCATCATCACCTCATAAAACCTCATTAAACATTTAAACAGTTCACGGTCGCTTCACTCGCTGTCACAACTCAAACTTTATTCAAAAGGACAAAACTTTAGGAAAAAAAAAAATCCAAAGAGACCAAACATGTTGTCAGTGAGTTTTGAGGAAATGTGAACGAAATGATGAAGCTGCAGAAGAGCTGAATTAAAATGGAAACTGACCATTAAAGAGTTAAATTTGTTACTGATAATGTGATTTTAATGTTTTTTAATCGACTGGATGTTTTCATGCAACATCATCTGATTAAAACATGATACACTTTATTTATCTTAAACCTTTGAAATGCTGTTAAGAAATGTCTCTTTTAAATTAAGTTGATTCAGTTTATTTAACAAGACAGAATTAGAAACTTCCCCCCTAAAAACATCTCTGTGTTTAAAACGTGAACTAATCTTACCACAGCTTTTCTTTCACTCTTCATAAGAAAATGTTAATAACTACATTACTGATTTTAGGATGCAATGATGGGAACAGTGCAGCACATTTATTAACATCCCCAAATATCAGAGTATCTGCCGCTTTGTCTCCAACAAACAGACAGAGCCGTGTGTGTGCAGGCGATTCAACTAACAGCCCTGATAACCCTGAAATGTGTTTTTTTAACTATTGTAACTAAGAAATGAACTGAAGAGGACATTTTACAGCATGAAAATACTCTACAGAGTGGTGACAGTTCAATACATAAATACATATATATTACATTTCTATACTATATTATATATATCTGCAATGAGACAATAAAGGATGATAAACTACAGTAACTACAGCTGTCACATAAATGTAGTGAATGAAAGTGTAGAAAGTTATTTAAGTATGTACAAATACCCCAAAGTTATATTTCAGTATTTTTCCTGAGTAAATGTGCTCCAACACTGCTGTTTTCTAATAAGAAGTGACAAACACATTTTCACGTCTGTCTGAAGCATGCAAACGTCATTCAGTGGAGATTCAGTGAGGACGAAGCCCTGAATGTTTTTAAGTTAATTAAACTTGATTTTTATTGTAGCAAAGGATTTTCTCACGGTGACACATCGACTCAAATGTTCATAGAAACAGGAGGTTGAAGTTATTAATATAAACTGGAAGAGGAGAAAGAGGAAGAGGAGAGCCTCAAACCACACAGATTAACTTTAGCAAGACTTCAGCAAGATCTGCATTTTTAAAGGAATTTGTTTGTTTGTGGTTCCAGCTTCATCGATAATAATGATAATAATGAAAATAATAACTATAAATACTGCACAAACTCAGATGGTTGAACCAGGATTAAACTATTTCAGAAGGCAAAGAGGAAAATAAAATCAGAAAATCAAAGGTAATGTGGCAATAAAATGTAAGAAAATGCCCATCAATACCCATAAAAAAACCTAATTACAATAAAACAGAAAGACAGTTGGATTATTTGCTGGCTTTGTTGCAAAATGAATATTTTTAGCACTATATGCTGATGATATTATATTGTTTGTGAAGTATTGCTTATTTCATTTGTAGAGCTTCCAAAAATAGTTGTTCACCTTAAACTGTGATGGACATGTTTTTTGCTCTTTTATGATATTTTATAGATTTAACACTTAACAAAACTGATTTGTGAGATTTCTAACTTGTGCCTCGCACTGAGCACACATTTTAATAAAATTTAGTCTCAGACTTTGGAGAAATTACCCACATGTCCAACGTTTAAGTCTAAACTCTCTGTTTCTCTTTACTTTTGATGTCTTTAGCTCCAGTTGTTCAGCTTTGTTAAACCAGGAGAGTTGCTCAAACAGCCGGCAGACATCATCTACATGTGAAATAAACCCACGTCCTACATGTCACGCCAGGTATCTGAGCATCAGCTTCACTTTTCTGACATCGCCATGGCAACACTCATAAAAAAACAGATGATAACACCTGATGATTTATGGTCACCTCAATATCTTCAGACTGTAACGTGAGTTGGAGGCTCAGTGATATATCTGATATAAATAAAGTCAGATAAGAGGGAAGATTTGTGGGTTTAAACAGAACAGGAAGTCGGTATACAGCAGTGTGTGTGTGTGTGTGTGTGTTCCAGGGTGTGTGTGTGTGTGTGTGTGTGTGTGGTCCGGGGTGGGTGTATGATCTGATGAGCGATGTGGGGCGAGTGTCATGTGCTCATTATCAGCTCAGTTTTGCACATACATGTTCAACATGAAACCTGCTTTAAAAATGTTCAAATCTAAGAGAGAAAAAAAGAAACCACAAACTACTGTCGGTTTCAGAGTGTTAAAATTAATCACATGTATCTGTAATTAAATCTAATCACCTTTTTATTTACTACAAACCCACTTCATAGTTTAGTTTGTTTGAGTTTTTCTCATATATGAATGTAAACTCTACATCTTCAAGTAATTACAGCAGATCAATGTTATATTAATAAACACAGATTAGAAGTATGGGTTAAAATAATTTTCTGTGAATTAGTGGTTATCGTACAAGTCTTTGTAGTAGAAGGACTAAAAGAATTAGCAGCTTTACTAGTAGAGATGGTGGTGGGAGGACTAAAACTATCAGCTGTTAAACGGAGCCTCGGATTGATAAAAACGACCATAAACTTTTCCGACAAAGAGATTTAAACTACGCTGACAGTTTTCAAATGAAAAGTCACAGCAGTAGATCTACTACACACTATATCTATTCAAAAACTGTACTGAGGCCTCGCATTTATTAACTTTTTGTCATATTTTAAAGTAAAATCCACATTTTGGGTTATTAAATCTGACAGAATAAAGACGTTCATAAACAGTAAAACAGGTAATATATTTTACACACACCTATCAGCATGTACCGAATCTAAACCTGAACTCAACTTATAAAACGTCTGCTTTCTTTTCAAATAAAGGTTGATTGAATGAACAATTACATCCAGAAACAGAAGAAGCAGCAGTTTTTATGTCAGTAGCAGTCGTACTAATGCATGCATGTGTTGCCTTAACTTAAAAAAAGTGATTCAAAAAAAGGGAAATACTCTCTGATAAAGTCCATTTAAAGAATTGTACTTGACTTAATGTGAAGTTTCAGAGGTCAATATTACTATTTATATAATATATATAATATAATATACTTTTTACTGCACTACATCTATTTGAGAATTGTGTAAAGTAATATAAAATAAACTCCACCCTGATCAGCAAAATAACACCATCACCTGTTGTGTGTTGCTGAGTCAGTGCTTATTATACAGTAATATCATATATAATAATATAATATAATCTAACAAAATGACCTTTCATACTTCGAGTGCTTTATATTTCTACAGAGCACGTACTTTTTATACATGGCTGATAATACTCAAGTCCTGAAATTTCAGCTTTGTAACAGAGTATTTTTATATTGTATTATTACTACATTTATTAAAGTAAAAGATGTGAGTATTTCTTCCGCAACAGTAAAAGAACACACAAACAAACAAACAAACAAACAGTAGTGTCAATGTAGGCTGCAAATGTTCACACTGTCACATCAGTGCCGAGCGAGCTTAACAAAGTTAGAAAGTGTATTTGTATTCACATTTATTCAAAAGTTCATAAAAAGCTAATAACTATTTTTAATGTTTGATGTTTACTCATTCTTGATTTGTGAATTTCTGACTTCAAGCCACACGTTTAATGTTGTTCATGTCTAGTCCTTTTTTCTTTTCTCACATATCTGCGAATTTGAAATATGAACCTGACACAAGCTTCTATTCAAAGTTCAAAAGTGAATCTAAAACTGAGCTAAGTGAGCTAAACTCGAGTCAACCGTTCACTTTCTGCAGCGCAAATTACTAATAAATCTACACACATGTACACATGCATGTATGTTCACATGTATCTGTCAGATATCGTACATACACTCATAGACACATATGTGCATGTTAATTATTAATAGACACAATCTGCTTTTAGCTTTGTTATCCTGATTTTAAAAGCCAAACTAAATTATGATTTACATCTGTTGGTGTCTTCCCCGATGTTACAGAGTTTATCTGTTGTACCGGTTAAATAAATAGAAAGACTTTAAGTCCCACTATTTAGCATTCAAAAGTCGTATATAAACATTTAATAAAACTATCATGTACTTCTAAGCAGATATAAGGACATATTTTATTGTTTATTAATGTACAATAATTACTTTTTATCGTACTTTTACTATATTCTCATTTATTATCTGTTTATACAGCAGTGTCCACTTATGTTTCTTAAATATTCTAACAGCTACATTAAATTCTTTCCTTTGCATTTTAAACTGTGGGACACATAAATAAACTCAGTGCTTGAAAAAGGAATAATTATCAAAAAGTTTGCCTTGAAAATACCTCCCAGGCTCTGCACACACACACCACCCTGATAAACAGCGAGTGGACGTAGGAGACCTGTAAGCAGTAAATGTGGCTGTTGTTGTTGTTGTAGTAAGACAAGTGATCATATTAGCAGTTGTATTGTACTACATGTGTGACATAAATGAAGCAGAGTAGAAAGTAAAATGTTTCCCACTGAACTTAAGTAAAGTAAAAGTAGAACAACGAAATGTTCATTTCTTTCACTGTCAGTCGGAGTAAAACAGGTGGTAAAAATCAAACTCCCTATAAATGTGTCTCTTTGAAGAGGAAGTCACTATGAATGTCCACTACATGTTCATTTATGCTGTATTGATCGAGCATCTGGCCGTGAACGGTTACTATTTAAATTAAGCAGTTAATTTTAAAATCATATAACACTATATACAGATGACGCTGTGCAGTTTATGACGACTTTACCAGATCTTACTGAATTATTGTTCTACCTTTTCTAGCTGTCTGGTAAATAAAACCAAATCTAAATCGTGACAGAATTTCTCCCTCTGCAGAACGCAGTTTCAAAATGCCCCACAAAACTTCGCATTTTTGGGAATTTATACTTATAATATCTATACCTAATTTCTAATCTATACCTAATACTTGTGTACCTCAACCAAATACTAATGCTTTATTTCCAATTACGCATGACCCTGTTATGGATTCCACAACTGAGGCCACAAAAAAATAATTTGGAGGTTATTAACAGTCAATCAGAATAACACAGTTGAGGACATTATCATTAGGACAGTATTATTCTGATCTGGAAAACTGCCAATTTACAGATTAAACAATAAGCAAAGATTGAAAATTAACTGGAAATAAAGCATCTCAGTGTATCAGTGTTATAAAAATAAACATTTTACCTAAAACAACAACAAAAAGCTCAATTAACAGACGGATTTTTTCCCATTTTAACAGCATTTTGACCCCCATGAATGTAAGTCTGTATGTCTTTGAGTTTGGCCTGATTCCTGTTTCTGAAATAATAAACTGTGTCCACAACTGATTTGTTTACTGTGTCTACTGAAAGGAAAATACATAAAGTACAAACTGATTGTGAAGTAGGGAGCTGAAGGAGATTAACTCAGTTATTTTCCACTGAAACTATATCAAAATACAAATTTGATCAACTGGAAGCTAAACTGACTCAATCTAACCAGAGCTTGAAGCTGTAAACACACCGTCACTCTTTCAGTAATTCACTGAGACTCAATTATCATAATTCTTCGTGACTCATCACAGATACAAACTGACAGTCAGAGCTTTCCATTCACAAAACTCATCAAAGTTTTCCATCACAACCTAAAGAAGCCTCAATTTGCTCATCAGTCACTAGAATCTCCTACATTTCAGGCTGTCATTGAATGCAACAGTCTCTGCTTTAAACTGCATCATGACAAGATCAAAACATAACGAATCAAACTAGACTAACAGATGATCGATCGAACTGTCCTCCGACTGTCCAACCACCAAAGTTCAGATCTGAGAACATCTGAGTTGGTAAAAATGATCATTTACAAGCAGAAAAAAGAGACTTACAGAGTTTTCCCCTGAATATTCCCTCATACGCTGTTATTGTGAGGCTATATAATAAAATAATGACTGACACCCTCCAAAAAATTCTTCTGTTAATATTTCACAGATGAAAAAGTGACGTCTGTTGATGTGTTGAAAGTGAACATCTCTGCTGAGACACCACATTTAATTGTTTATTTCTTCAGTTTTTTCTGAGTTTACATTAATTTACATTTTCCAATACATCAGTGCTGTGACTGGAACAGACCTGTTTGTATTAAAATGTGAAATTATCATAAACATTTACTGTTAACTTCCAACCACCCAGCAGCAGACAGATGGAAAATCTAGTTTTGCTTTGATGTCAGAGTGTTTCATGTGTAGAGGCGAGTGTGTGTTTCGTATATTTACATGTATTTACATTCATTTTAGATTGATGAGTTCAGAGGTATCGCCTTCAGATCTGATTTTCTACTCGTGTGTTTGCTGCGCATCTAACTTATCTGTGTGATCGATGTTCAGTCTGTTGGGTGGCAGCAGAAACTCGTCTTCACGTTACAGTAAACACTTTATTTTATTCTGTGTTTGACACTTGTTGTATAATGTGAAACTTCAAACGTTCAGACAGGAGCGACAGTTTCCTGAATGAAACTACAAAAATTAAGCGAGGGGGTCGAGGTCGTCTTTAATAAGAGCGTGTTGCACAACTGTAACGTTGGCTGCAGGTTTGACAGAGCGAGAACATTTCACCATTTTTTCGTGTCGACATGTCGGGATTTACTGGATTAACTTTTCCCTTCCCAGAATGCCTTTCAACAACCCCCAAAGAAAGGGGCGTGGCCTCCCTCCTGTCAATCAAACACGGTTATCTACAGAGCTGACCTCCTCTTACTGACTAACTTCTGTTGGAAACTGTTTCTCATAGTTTTGTCTTCTTGGTGCCGTCAGATATCAGACAGATATTATCAGAAGATTTATTTTCTCATGAAGCTTTTTCACTGCCTGAAGCTCAGATTTTAGATTAGTTGATCAAAACGCTCCTGATCAGACGGCCTTCAGTGTTTCAGTGAAGGTGATCGGATGAACGCTGGTCGAGATAATTGAAGATGGACAGAGATTACTTACAGTTGTTATGAAGACAGAACTTTTCCTGAAGGGTTTGAATAAAGAATCATCCAAACTGTGAGGATGACGTGATAACGTGTGTTTTATATTGAAGTTGTTCCCACTCAGAGATGTCAGTTATCTTTGAGTGTTAAACTGTTATCTGGCAACACAACCGACAGATGTTGCCTCATTTCTGTGGCGCGCACACGATTACGACACCGTTTATCTGATGAGAACGAGGCTGTTTGAAAAAAAAAAGTAATTTCACCTTGAGATCTCGAACAAACATGTTTTAAAGTTTTGGAGCTGCAGCGTCGGTTTGCTCGAGTTCCTGAACACCTGAAATCAAATCCAGGACAGCTCACCGCGTCTCTACATGTGTTTGATTCGTTCACCTCTGCTTTCTCTTTTCTTTTCCTGCCGTCGCTCTGTTTTCATTTCACCGTTTCTGTCCTCCCTGCACCTTTCACGCCTTTTCAAAGATGGCTGCCGAGCGAACAGCAAACTGAACTCCATTTTATTTATGACAGATTTGAAACGTACTGTACACTGAAACGTACAGAAGAGTCGCAGAAAATGTGCATTAAATAAAGTGTGTTTATACAGTTGGTTTTTCTTCGGTGCCTCTGAGGACTGAAACCGTCGTCTAAGACGAGCATTCGTGTTCGGTCACCGCAGCCGCTCGTCTCGCGTCATCGCATCACACATCGAGCTGAAGCTCAGTTTGGGAAAGACGCTTCAGCTTTAAGAGTCACAGCTAAAAAACCACAGAGCAGCTTCCTGAAGTCTGTGTGTGTGTGTTGGGCCTCTTTGTGGTCAATTAATTTTCTTCTCTAAACTACAAACAGAGCTGTGAAACTTCCTCCTGTCAGACTCACATGGTCACTTTAATAAGAAACTGTTTAAAACTGTGAGCTCTGACAGACTAACAGACAGTTCACAACCATCTTCTGTCAAATGGTCCTTTATTTAATGCAAAGCCACTTTCACATGAGATATATTCGAAGAGGAAAACATCATTTTACAAACCTGTAAACCTTTCAAACCTTCACCTGAAAATAAATCCTCAGTTTAAAGTTTTGTTCTGATGTTGCGTCATCAGTCGGGATTATTTTAATCAAGTTTGTGTGATTTAATGTTTTTTCTTCTGTATTAACCCTTTAAACCCTTGAAAAAGCATCAGAGTCACACTGATCACAGGAAACCTTCATACAAACGTCTACAGGATTTTTAAGTTTGAACATGTTTGTGAATGTGTTCTGTGTTTGACGTGCTGACAGACGGCAGTTTTTCAGGAAACAAAAGACACTAGTGTCAAAACAACTGAAGACCTGAAATAAGCAGCAAAGAAACCCATTTACAGTTTAAAGGATCACCACGTTTGGACTTTTATCACATCAGTCAGGGGTCTTTTAATGGACTTCAGAGTTTTTATTTCACGTAAAAATACATTAATTACCTTTGATATTTACTGAAGGGACAAAAAAAAATCATCAATTCATGAATAAATCCTTTTTAAAATGTGATTCTAACATTACTTTATCGCTTTGCACCAAAGGATATGTTTCTGTTTCCTATTATTACCCATTATTAATGTTATTATAATGTTTTAACACAGAAAATATCGAGGAAACATATAAACAACACACCTTATTTCTCAGATTAACTGTGTATTAAGAGGATCACGATGTTTAATAATGTTTAATGTCTAATAAAAAAAATAATTTAATGTTGTTCTTGTTTTAATTTGTAGTATTTTCATGAAGAACGTGTTTCATTTAACCTTCATGAAGACTTTTTTAATGTGTTATTAAGGAAATGCAGAAGCCACAAGAGTTGAAACAGCACACACTTACGCTGCCACTAAAGTTATTGAAATATTAAAAAAAAAGAAATCTGACATGTCGAAAGCGATTTGTGCTCATCCGTCACTGTTAAACTGTAAAAGGGAATATTTCCTGTCTTCACTTTATTCTGAATTTCATAGATGAAGTTTATGAGTCAGTTTAAAAGAGTTCGTAAATAAAAAAAGTTACCGTCTTTATAAAATGGAGCCGATCATGAACTCCTCCATTTTATTTTGATCAAACTATAAACAATGTTTGAGATTTTTACACATTCAAACAGACTTCTTTAGTCTGAACTGACTGTTTGGTAAAATAACTTTCCGCTGTCGTTTTAAACTAAACTGTCTTGGAGGCCGTTTAAAGTTGGTTAATGGTTAATCTGACACCGAACACTTTAATCTGTACATAACCTCATTATCACTGCTCTGAACTTTATATAAACTGGTATTTGATGGTTTAAACTGATATTTCAAACTCGAACCAAAACGTGACTCTCGACAGTCAGCTGGACGTGACCGATCAGCTGGTCAATAAAGCATCAAACTGAGAACATTTCATTGATTTCAGCCGATCAACACGCTGCTGCAGTTTGACTTAGAGCTGGTTTAAGTGGTGGAGATGGTACTGGTTAAATACTGCTTAAATCACTGATTGGCTCACAGGTTTGGTGCTTTATTATAAGAAGGATCTGGAAATGTTGTGAATTTATTCAAAGATATAAACCATCTGATGTATTATTTGAACCTTTTGACTACATTTTGTTGACCTGACTGTAAACAGCTGTAGCATTTAATGACATTTACACACTAAAATATGTTTGTGTCTGCAGGTCAAACTAAAAAAACTTTCTGTATTAATCCAGCTATTAAATATACAGCGGAGATTAAATATTGTTCCCTCAGAGGACGTAAACCGACAAAACGTCCAATAAAAGCAGCGTAAATACTGTAGTAGTGTCAGAGAGTCAGATATTGTTATCAAAGTAAAATAGTAAATCTGACATTAAATTTGGGTGTTTCTTTAGGTCTTGTGTTGACGTATCTATCACAGCTTTGTGCTAATGTGCTAATGCCATGTTAACACGCTGCTGATTAGCTGCTACAGTTAGCTTAACTCGCTAATAAACCGATATCTGGATGCAAAATCAATCAGATGGTTTAAAGAAGATCTTTCTTCACTCTCAAAATGAACGAGGACGACCTCAGTTCACCTTTTTGAGATTCTGTTGAGACGAACACAACCTGCAGAAACGCCAACATGGCCGCCAGAGAGAAACCTTGATTGTTTTAAGGTTTGTGATCTGCTGCCGAAACCTTTCAAATGTCCTCACTCAGCTTAAACACATTTTCACAGCGATGCTTGTGGCTCTGCACTTTGTCTGAATCCATGAAAACCATAAAAGCATCGATCCATGAGAGAATATTTGGTGATTTTTTTACATTTTCAGCTCGTCTGAACCGTCACAAGCTCCTTTATAGATTCAGCAAAGTCTCAAAAACCTCATGAAACATTTTCAAAATCATCCGGATCCTCTAAAAACGGCAGGATCACCAACTTCACAGCTTTTTTTTTCTTTGTTAGGACTAAATCAACATTTTGGAAAGAAAACAGACGATTTTCATCAAAGACCTTTTTTAAAATCTGAATTATGGACTAATAAACTGTTGTTTCTTGTCCTGTTCCCATCAATTATCTTCAAAATGTAGAAAAAAAACTTTAAAACGTTTTAACAACCTGTGGAGTTTCTGGTAAAGCTGCCTCAGTTTTGGATCAGAGGGGAAGTCGATGCAGCTTTGAAGGTTTCGTTTGAGACATTTCAAAGTGGAGCTGAGTCTGCAGGTGTCTGATGATCTTACCTGCCGGGGGAATCACAGCGGCGAGGACCAGCAGGCCACATGTCCACATCAGGAGCTCCATCCCGGACTGGTTTGGTTCACCGGCGCCGAACTGAGACGACTGAAACAAAGTTGTGTCTTCCTCTCTCGTGTTGAAGTGGAACAGGAAGTGGTGAGGAGCTGCTGTGCCAGGTGAAACACAACGTCGACGTCCGCGGGTCTCTCCCACACAAACACACTCTTTCAACACACACACGGAAAAAGAAAGTCAGTTTGTCTTTTTGTCTGTTTTGATGTTTCAGCACAGTAAATCTTAAAAATCTTAGTCTGTGCCCGACATGTGGAGGAGGACGGGTTGATCTGTGATTGTTTGTTATTTCTGTAGTTTTCACCGTTAAAATGAGCCTGCCGATCCCCGAGTGAAGGATCATGGGTGGAGGCCGTCACAGGTTGGACAGACTGAATAAATCCTGAGAAATGTCTGATTTTGGGAGATATCGAATAAAAAAGTCCTTGTTCTGGTTTAAAATCCTGAATATTCATCAAACAGTGTTTCAGAGAGAAAATAAACGTGAAGTGTGTCAAAGTGACTCTCAGCAGGCGGACAAAGATTAAACTGACTTTTGCTGAACATTATTATATAATATGTGTTTTAATTTTTCTTTACTCTTCGCTTTTTCTGGAGAAGTTTATGGAAACACTCTGAATTTGAGACCAATCATCTCTATTAAATCGTTCAGAGAATATTTTAGCATGAAAGTAAAAACACAACGTGAGCATGTGACAAACAGAAACAGAATAAACTCAGTCATCTCTTCCACACTAATTAAATCTTTAACGACTTTAAACAGGTCGACTTCAGCATAAATACAAACTTTATTTACTGTAAATTGTGTTACAGGTTGAACTTTAAAGATGCATTTCATGCTTTTTGGCGCCCCCTACAGTGATGACCTGTGACTGCAGGTGTTTTTGACTTCAGTTACAAACTACAGACTGTCTGTAGTTTGTAAATCTGTAGGTTATCTCTCTTAACGTGTAGATATGACAGAAATCATCCTTTCATACCTGGTCAGTAATTCAGCATCTTTCTCAACTTTTTCTATCAAAACGTCACAAAATATGAAGTTCTGTCAGATTTCTGCTGTTTTGACAAAACACTTAAAACATTTGAATTTGGGAAAACTTCCTCTTCTTGGTCACCAAACAAAAGGAAACAAACAGGTTTCTTCTCCTGTTGTTGTTGTTGTTTACTAATCACCAACGTGGGTTTAAAACTTTCACTAAAAATCAAATAAAACACAAAACAACAATTTTGATTTTTAGTAGAAACTTTATTTATACAAATCGTCCATTAATATTCTCTCAAAAAATAAACTTTCACAGCAAAGTCTTCAAATCATCATGATTATGAAATATAATATTTCTCTAGAAGATAAAAGAAGCTGAATATTGTGAAGTTATTTACATAATATAAAAAATGTAAATAACTTTAAAAGGAAGTTTAAGGCGTCACACAAACAACAGATTGATTCTTTTTGAGAAAAAGTGATCAAAGTTATTGATCCGGTATCACAGTAATGCAATAATAATGCAGGAAGTGGATGAGCTGAAGCCCCGCCCCCTTACCCGAGGATACGGACATGCTCCACCCATGTGATGGATAAGCCACGCCCATAACCACAGGCGATTTCTCTTATTTTTTAAAAACATTTTTCAGCTTTTTTCACATATTTGAGGTCGATTGAGTATCTACAGCTGAACTAAACAGTTATATCTAAACTTTAGTTATTTTATTACAAATAAAAAATTCTGAATTCAAACCTTAAATCAAGAAGTGAATTTTTACTTTCCACGGTTTAAAGAACATATACCAAGTATTATTACTGCAACATTCAACAGCTGTGACTCCCATAAGCATCCTGCCCGCAGTAGCTAAGACTCATGGGAGATGTAGTCATTAAAGTTGAACTAAGAATCTAACCAGACTGTGATGAATCTGTTTTAGTAGAAATAATTAAAAAATCCTCCTAATAATAAACTGAATCAGAATAACAAAACGGTTCGTGTAATTATGGCATCTGTAAATCAACATTTTATCACAATACTCACTCACATTTATTAAAACTGATTTGTTTTTATTTTCTTTGTTGTAAAAGTGCAGTTTGTTGTTGTTTTCTAGTGCAAATCCCATCAAATCACACACCTTAAATCTGAGTTTTAGTGAATGGAGTTTGGTGTGTTGAGCTTCACAGAGAGAAAAAAAGAGAAAACTTTCAAATCAAAGTGTCTCCTATCATATAAAATATTCCAAAAGTTACAGAGGCACATTTTTTATATTTTTGTTAGGATATTTTCAATATTATCTTACATTTGGATAACTTTAATTTAACCCTTAATGTATATTAAAGAGACATTTAAATGTATTTAGTTTAATATTAGGTATAAACCTTAATTTCTCTGCATGTTGTGTAAAATTCTGAAAATAATTTAATTGTGTTTGCTCGTATTTTTGAGTTTGGGTTTTATGGGTTTAATCAGAAGTTCAGCAGCTCCCTCTCGTGGCCAAACCTCAAAACTGCAGCTTATTATTCATGACAACACACCTGACAATATTTCACACACACATGCTAAAGTATTTTAAAATCTTTAACATAAACCTGTCAGTCACTGTTAAGAGTTTGAATTTCTGCATAAGAAAATATTTCCTTGAAACAAAACAGTGGATTCAGGAACAAAACAGTGACTGAATGATTGATCGATGAATGATTGATCGATGCGGCAGAATCACTGCACTGTTGATTATTTTGTTCAATAATGTGATTATTAGAGTTAACAGCGGACATAAAAAACCTCATTTGAATAATTTTAACTCCAGTTATTATTACAAATTAAATGAAAATGAGCCGGCAGTGATTAAATAAAAAGAAAAGTTTCTTGTTGCAGATTTTGACGTTAAACATTATGAACAGCTCCTGAGAAAGTCACATAAAGTTTGTCGTTGTCTTGTAGAAAGAGACTCAAACATCCTGTAGCAGATCTTCAGGTCACAGGTTCTATCCCCGGCTCCTGCACCAACCTGAAGAGAAAATCACACCACATCTCAACAAAGACGACCGAACTTAGAGAAATAAAAAAGCAGCGATTTGGAGAGAAAACAGGTCAAAATGTAGAATAATAAAAACTTATGTGGTGCAAAATCAAACCTCTAACTTAATGTCTCATTATTTTTTTGCATTAATATCTCATAATAAATATTAAGTTACTATTTTCTAATTTTGACTTTAAAATGTCATATTTCTTTTTTACTTGAAAGCTGTAAATTATCACTTTCTTTCTCTTTAACACAGTAACTCACAACATAACTTACTACCTTTTCATTTTGCATTAAAACATTACACTTTAATGTCATCATGTTGTCCATCAAATTACTATCATAGTTTTTTCTCAAAAAAGCTCCCATAATTATAAGAAATTATGTCTAATGTTTAACGGCAAATGTCACCTGGTAAGTTGTAATTTAGCTTTGCGTAATTTGGATTTTAAGCTACATAATTCTGACTTAACGTCTCATAATTGTGACTTTAAATACATTGTGATTTAATAAATATGTCCCAGAGTGCTTCATTTTAAGATTCATTAGTTTATTTTTTTAATCATTCTGAATATTTTGGCCTCCGTACCATCACTGTCTGTTATTGAACAGGCGGTGACGTTTTCTGTTTGTTTCTTTAATCCTCAGGTTGATTCAGCTGACAGATTAAAACTACACTGTTTTTATACTTCCTGTTAGAACTACAAACAGCAGGAAGAACTACATTAACCATCTGACCGTCAGTGGTGCTTCCTGTCCGGCGCTGCCTGGAAGTACTCCTCTGGAGTGACGGTCTTCACCCCGCCAAAATAATCCAACACCCACACCTGAAACACGGACGACCAACACGGATGTTAACGAGGCTTCCTGCCCGAACACGGCTGGAGCTGCTGGAACAGCTGCAGCCAATCAGGGAAAGTCACAGTGCTGATAGTTACAGGTGCACAAATAAGAGTAATAGTAGTAGTAGTAATAGTAATAATAGTAATAGTAATAGTATAATAATAGTAGTAATAGTAATAATAGTAATAGTAATAGTAATAGTATAGTAGTAATAGTAATAATAGTAATAGTAATAGTAGTATAATAGTAATAGTAATAGTAATAATAGTAGTAATAGTAATAATAGTAGTAATAGTAATAGTATAGTAATAGTAGTATAGTAATAATAGTAGTAATAGTAATAATAGTAATAGTAATAGTAATAGTATAGTAATAGTAATAGTAGTAGTAGTATAGTAGTAATAGTAATAGTATAGTAGTAATAGTAATAATAGTAATAGTAATAATAGTATAATATAATAATAATAATAATAATAATAATGTAATAATAGTAATAATAGTATAATAGTAATAATAATAGTATAATAGTAATAATAGTAGTAATAGTAGTATAGTACTCCGTAGCAGCAGCTCTCGTACCTGTGTGATGTTGAACTTGGCGAAGAACCAGTTGTGATCAGTCGGCCAGTCGATCATCTCCGGGTGTCGACTGAACAGAGCTTTCTTAGCAAAGTCCGCCTCTGTGCCGTTCACCTGGGAAGAAGGAGGAGGTCATGTGACTGTTCAGACTGTGACACCTGGATACACCTGTGTGTGTGTGTGTGTGTTTGTACCTCCATCACAGACCCTGACAGGATGATGTGAGCGCACAGAGGACTCTGAGGGTCGAAGCCCTGCTGTCTGCAGTACTCAGTCTGAGCCAGAGACATGGACAGAGACGCCTGAGGGTTCACCTGCAGGGACACACACACCTGCAGCTCACACACTTTACCTTTCCAACAGCACACACACTTTACCTCACATCGTCTTTCAGTTTGCTTTTATAACTGAAGATGAAGTGACGCTTCAAATATCACAAACACAACGATGGAAAGTAACTAAGTACATTTACTCGTCCTATACTTTAGTACAGTTTGAGTTATCGATGCTTTTGTTGTTTTACTGAAGTCATTTTTGATGAAGTCGCAGTAACAGCACAGGATGCACAGGAGTACTTCCTCGTCTGTAAACATTTAAAAGCTGAATGTTTGAAATTTGTCGATTGCAGAAACTTTCAGACTGTAAAGTTTCATCGGCGCGACCTTAACAGAGTAATAAATCTTCCTTTCTGCTGCGTTCATCATCACACGACTTCAGCTCCGACATGTGACTCAAACTGCTGAGTCACTATGGCAGGAAACTGCTGCGTCATGGTGAAGACTGTTTTTACATAACTCAACGTTTTCGTAACATCAGCAGGCCGAGGCGTTTTGCAGAAGTTAAGCTTCTGTTTAAGAGAGTGAAACGTCAAGAAAAGAGACCTATTCACTTTTTAAATCAAACAGCAGCATCTAAATGAATATTTTAGAAATATTTCAGGACGCTGAGGAAACATAAAGGAGCTGCAGCAGTATGTTGGACTAATTCAAATAAACATTATTAAAATATTATGAGAACTAAACTCATTTGAACTACAAATCATCTCACAGACACAAACCAGATATGAAATTATTAATGAATATTTGAGTGTTTACGGCCAGTTTGTGGAATTTGTTTAACACTGATTAATCTATAAAAACTGAATATGATCAGATTTAATTATTATAATTAATAAAATGATTCTACAAACCCCCGTATTAAAACAACCACTGAGTTTATCAGATATTTAGATATTGATAATAGTTTAACACTGTAGTTGTGATATTATATTATAATGAGGTTTATGATCATTTCTTAACATTAGTTTTAAACAAACATCAGATTTTAGACAGTTAAAGTTTATAACTGTTAATTTACTTTAAACACTATAAATTGTGATGTGAGGTTTGTAGAAATCTTTGAAGAGGGTTTGAAATTTTTACTTATTTCTGAAAGTTGCACATTAAAAAGTAAAGATGGATGTAGTTCGTAGTAAAATCCACAGTAATCCAGTGCAGTTTTAAATACTGAACACAAACTTAATTAAAGTTTTAATAAACAACATAAAAATATAATACATAATATAATATAATATAATATAATATAATATAATGTGATATAATATAATATAATATAATGTGATATAATATAATATAATATAATATAATATAATATAATATAATGTGATATAATATAATATAATATAATATAATGTGAATATAATATAATATAATATGTGATATAATATAATATAATATAATATAATGTGATATAATATAATATAATATAATATAATATAATGTGATATAATATAATATAATATAATGTGATATAATATAATATAATATAATGTGATATAATATAATATAATATAATGTGATATAATATAATATAATATAATATAATATAATATAATATAATATAATATAATATAATGTGATATAATATAATATAATATAATGTGATATAATATAATATAATGTGATATAATATAATATAATATAATGTGATATAATATAATATAATATAATGTGATATAATATAATAAATATAAAATAATATAATAAAATATAATAAAGTTATCCTCCGCAGACTCTCCCGGAGCTCCCCCTCACTCGCCGCGGGCTCCGCTCCGTCTCTCCCCGGGGAGCGGCGCTCCGGCCGGGCCTCACCTGCAGGTCCTGCACGGAGACCTCCATGCGGGTCAGGTACATGTAGGGCACCCCGGAGCTGGCGCCGTCCGGCCCGTCGCTCACCGAGAAGGCGTTGGAGAAGGGCTGCCCCGCCACCGGCTGATGGGTGGAGATGGTGGCCATGGAGGCCCAGTCGCACTGGTGCGCGATGAAGCGGGCGACCCGGGCCACCTGGTCGTGGGGGGGGATCCGGATCCGGAGCCGGCAGGGGGAGGCCGGGGGGGCCCAGAGGAGGAGGCCGAGGAGGAGCGCGCAGGCGGCCGGCGGCAGAGCGCTCATGGTCGGCTGCAGAGTGTGAAGGAGAGTCGGTGAGAGGAACCGGAGGACGGGTTATAAACAACGGCGGGACATCCGGTCTGGAGTTTCACAATAAAAGATGCAGGTCATTTCAAAATAAAAGCCAGAAACTGTTCACTTCATTTAGTAAAGCTGTTATTTATCCATTTACACCATCAAGAGAGAGTTAGTTCATATTTGTTTCCCAGCCCAGCTATTTGTGAGCCTTTTTGTGTCAGTTTTCAGGATTAAACATTTTATTTGTCGTGTGAATAACAATCACAACCAGCAGTCACTGGAAATGAAACTCTTTAAGTCACAGCCGTCCTCTAACAGTGCTCAGAAATATGAAGAACCAACCACACAAGTAAAAATGATTAAAAGCCCAACATATAGAAGTAGAATATGGTGTATAAAATGTAAAACTAAAATAAATCTATCAAAACTAAATAATAAAATAAAATACAGATAATCAGTATTTGCAGCCAGCCACCAGGGGGCGATCAGGATGTTTTGGTATCAGTCATGTCATCCATCTTTATCTATAGCCTATGGTTCATATGCAACTTTCAGAGTTATAAATTAAAAATATGGTGAGATTCTTGCAGTTATTCAAAAAATATCTTAGGACAGATAGACAGATAATCATTTTTAAAAGTTGAAGACTGCACGTTAAGAAACATCTGCATTGCAACCTGACATTGGTTCAACTTTCACTTTGGCTGTACAGTCCGCCCCCTGATGATCTCAAGGTTTAACAGGAGACCGGAAACAGGAAGGTGTTTTTGAATGGCTGCAGATGCTCGAAAACTCTTGAACTTGACACATACACACATAAGAAGTAGTGAAAAGTATTGCCATATAGTGAATATAATTTCAAATGTTGGCCATTTCCAGGGGTCACACATGTATACAGAACAATTTAACAAACAACTATCAAAAATCAATCCATTCGGCCGTTTTTCTTTCATGTTATTATCATTATATGGAAAAATAGTGACAGTGTTTGAATTTTTATAGTTGAAAAAGTGGAAAGTGGGATGATCCTGCCCTCTGTCAGCACCACAAAAAAACTTTAATGGCACAACAGATTGGAGTTTCCATGTCTATGAGGACTGACCCCCAGAGGGGCAGTAGACATGAATACTCCTTAAGACACATCACCTGAGGTGGCACTAATTGGCAGCAAGTGGTTATACAAGCACCATACGTGTATGTAACCTTGACTGGAAAACATTTCAGAGCAGACTGGAGCTGCAGAGATAGTCTCTCCACTCAGAGAACCTGGGCTACCCATGTAACCGTCTGTTCTCTGTCATGTCGACGTCCCAAACACCCTCTGCAGGTTTCTGAAGCCCAACACAAGCTTCCTTTATGGGGCACAGAGCCTGAGCCCCTGGGGAAATGGATGAAAGAGAGCCTGGGCCAGAAAGTTCTGCAGAACAGGAGCTCCCAGCGCATCCTTGAAGGACTGGTGCAACTGAACCAGATCATTTGGGGTAATTGGGAGCCACCAGGATGAGGCTCACCTCTTCCATCTGGACTCTCTGTAGGAGTGGGTGTGAGAGGGTGCAGGGAGAGGAGACATACAGGGGGGCCCATAGCCACTGATGTGCAACTGCATCTGTGACCCAGTAAAGAAGAAGAGGGGACAATGATCTGTCTCTGTGGAGGCAAACATATCTTATATGTCTATACCAAGCAATTCCAGATCTCACACAACCTCTGGGAGCAGCCTCTATTCTCCAGGGATGGATCCTCCCCTCGAGAGCTGATCCGCTGCAGTTCACCTGACCTATCAGTGCCACAGACTGCTGATGTCTTTGACCTCAAGGAGGGCTCATTGCCTTGTGTTAAACTGAATGTCTGCTCCCAACAATGGAGAGCTGTGTACAGTCTGCATGTCACCAACACTTTGGCTCATATTTGTCTGTGGGTGTCGGAGGCTCAAGAAGCAGCGGTGCTCCAGCCACATGTACAATAGTGTCAGGGGGCACAACCTCCTGCTTACTCTGGCCGCCAAATTGAACTGGGACAAGCAAGCCCTGAGTCCAACCCATGTTCCAGGAGTTAGGGAGAGAACTCCCATTTTAGCATCCAAACACCTGCCCAGGAACTCTGTACACTGTGAGGGCTGTAGCCTGCTGATCCTCCTGTAAGACAGGCCTAGGTGCTCCAAGTGCTGCAGGAGCTGTGTATAATATAAATATGCCCTTTGACACTATACAGTTTCAGTTGAATCATGTCAGGAGTCCTGATCTGAGAAAGACAACAAACACACTCACAGGAACATCATGCTTTTATTTTGAAGAGCCAGAAGTCAAAGGAAACACGACAGAAAGTCCAAGTCAACGACGTTTCCACCATTTAACGATCAGAGCTTCATCTTGAAAGGACTGGACGTGGAAGGAGTTTACAATGGAAATGAAGAATCTTTTCAATCACCAACAATCAGTTTGGACAAAGTTCATTGATTCATTTAGGACAAGAACCTGAAAGATTTCTGACACTAATGAACCAGACCAGGACCAGATCGCCCCCCCAGGAGGAGACTCTCCCTCCTACAGAGGACACAGAGACACTGAGGAACCACACGAACCAGACCAGAACCCCACTCCAAATCCAGGATAAAGAGGTTCAGTGAATGTGGTGTTGAAGGTGTGGAGGTGGATCAGTGTGTCAGAGGAGACTCTGTAGAAGGACAGAGTGCCAGCAGGACAGTCCACATACACTGCTACTCTGTGAGAGACAGAGGAGGAGGAGGAGGAGGAGGAGAGAGATGGATGCTTCTATCTTATTGTGCCAGACAGAGTAACGACCATCATCAGAGCAGCTCAGACTCCAGGACTGATCATTCAGTCCAAACCAACAGTCTTCACCGTCTCCTCTCCTTCTGATTCTTCTGTAACTCACTGATATATCAAACCTTTCCGCTCCACTCGACCTCCCAGTAACAGCGACCAGTCAGACCAGTTTCACACAGCAGCTGCCTCCAGAAGTCAAATCTCTCTGGATGATCAGGATATGACTGATCTTCCATCACACGTATCATCTTCCTGTTGTTGTCAGACAGTTTGACATTTCTGTTTACTGTGTTTGTGTCAACTGTGAGTTCACAGGAATCTGATCAGAGAAAAAGACACAATAGAGCTGCAGTTATTGATCATCTGTTGATTGATTGGCAGTTTGATGATGACATCAGAGATTTGAATGAGTGATGTCACAGTTTGAAGATGGTTGAATGTGTGCTGCTTTGTTTTCATGAATGAAATGAAAAACACACTTACACTTCCTCAGACCTGGTGTCAACCATCGGACTCCAGCAGGCTCCACCCTGAAAGGAGGAGGGGGGGTCAGAGCAGCACATCCTCTTTCAGCATGCAAACATGGACATTACATCACTCTCAGACACATCAACACAATATGTGCATCCGGCCTGCTTCTCCCTGCTCCCCCTGAACCTCTTCAGCTCTGCCACTCTCCTCATACACTGAGAGTGACCCACAGGATGTTGGTGTGTGTGAAAGAGGAGGACAACACACACAAAGCTCTTTTTGGATCATCCCGTCTCCATTAAGAGTCCCGCTTCAAAAGCAGTCCTTGTTCCAGACCTCTGCCATCAAACCAAGTGACACACACTCCCAGACTGTTTCCCTCCAAAACCTCACAAGTGTCAGAAAACCTCTTTCTGAGAGAAACAGCATCATTTCATGTGCTGGATGTTTTCTGCGTCTTCATGTGACTGTGCTTTGGTGTTGAGCTGATATCTGTGATGTGTATTACAGCAGTAAGAACGACTGTCAGGATAACTCGTATCTCCACTGAGCTGCACACCTCATGTTTGATGTCATTAAAGCACAAATAAGGACTCTTATATTTTACTAACAAATACAGATACAACGTGAGGGGGAAAAAAACAATAAAAAGTACATCAAATCAAAATAAATAATTCAGTTTAAACATGGAGGGATTGTGTGCAGCTCAGTGGGTTGACTATGGTTCATAGTCTGACACTGTTGGTCTCCTCTATGTTGTTTGTTTCCACAGAAACTCAACTAACTCTGGGAATGTGAGAAAAATTTACCAAGTCAGCCATATCTCTTTAACCAGCTCCCACACATTTAGGCTGATCTATGTGATCTTAAATGGAATAACTAATGTAAAATGTTTCTCTTCATTCTGAGTTCCCACTTACACAGTTTGGAGACTACCTCTGGTCACAAGAATGAACTAAACTAAGTAGAAACCATGTATGTAATTGAGGAATAAATAAAGGAAACATGGACTATGTTCACTGAAACCTACGCTCGTGACTTTCCCTGTGTTTCATTAAAACATTATCAAAGCCTGTTGCAGAGGGTCTTCAAAATAAAAACACTGAATATACAGAAAATAAGCATTTGCCTGTTTGCTAAATAAAAGCTTCTACATATTTAGACCAGGTTGGTATGAGACAAAGCAAAAGATAATGATTAAAATGTATTGTAAAGATGGAGAACGTTCATCCCTGTAACAATCATATCGTTTAACCATAAAGATGTTCTACACAAATATCTCCTTATGTTCGACCAGTGTTTTTGTTCTGAGGAAAGGAAAAATGCTTCCTACATGTGTCACTGTTCATGTAACACTCATATCCTCCATGAACTAAAAAGACCTTCTCTATCAGACTGATTGGCAGCAGCAGGCCTCTTCATACCTGAGAGTGTCCAGTCTCCAGTGTTGAATCTCCAGTCCAGCAGACAGCAGCTTCACTCCTGAGTCTCCTGGATGATTGTAGCTCAGGTCCAGCTCTCTCAGATGGGAGGGGTTGGAGCTTCAGAGCTGAGGGCCAGAGAAGCACAGCTGATCTTCTTCTGTAATCAGACAGCCTGACAGCCTGCAAAATCACAAAACATCACACATGGCAGATCATCTGAGGGTACTGTGAGGGTTAGGGTAGAGATCAGATTGGGAGAGAGTCACATACTGTGAGGGTTGAGGTTGTGGTATTTATGCCTAAAAAGCAATATTAAGTACAAAAACACAATATTTAAGAATATTAATATTTAAAAAAATATTAGCATTAAAAAATATTCACATTCAAACAAAACTACTGATAGTAAAACTAATGACACAACAGAGGCTGTTTAAAATGCATGTAGATTATACTAAGGAAATATCTAAAATCTAAACTCAAGACAAATAAAAAACCTTGAATTGACCTGAGAGTTTCCAGTGTGCAGTGTGGACTCTCCAGTCCAGCAGACAGCAGCTTCACTCCTGAATCCTGCAGGTTGTTGTTACTCAGGTCCAGCTCTCTCAGACTAGAGGACTGGGAGCTGAGAACTGAGGACAGAGCTTCACAGCTTCTCTCTGAGAGGTTACAGCCACTCAGTCTGGAGATGAAATGTAAAAGTTAAAACAGAAATATAATTGTTTTCTCCTACTGAAAAAACAGGGAATAACATGTTTTTATAAATTTTCAAATATTTATACACTACACACACACACACACACACACACTTACAGAGCTTTGTTGGAGGCTTTGACCACTGGCAGCAGCCTCAGAAGAGCCTCCTCTGAAGCAGAGTATTTCTTCAGGTCAAACACATCCAGATCTTTTTCTGATGACAGTAAGATGAAGACCAGAGCTGACCACTGAGCAGGAGAGAGTTTATCTGTGGAGAGACTTCCTGATCTCAGGTACTGCTTGGATCTGCTCCACCAGAGAACGATCATTCAGTTCATTCAGACAGTGGAACAGATTGATGCTTTTCTCTGCAGTGGGAGTCTCTTCAATCTTCTTCTTGATGTACTTGACTGTTTCCTGATTGGTCTGTGAGCCTCTTCCCGTCTGTGTCAGCAGACCTCGTAGAAGAGTCTGATTGGTCTGCAGCAGGAAGTGAAGAAACAAGTCCAGGTGTCCATTTGGACTCTGTAAGGCCTTGTCCACAGCAGTCTGATAGAGATTTCTTAAGTCAAGTTTGTTCTTAAAGACTTTAGACAGCCAGGATTTTGATTGTTCTGACAGCAGATTGACTCCAGAGTTGATGAAGGTCAGATGGACATGAAGAGCAGCCAGAAACTCCTGAACACTCAGATGGACGAAGCAGAACACCTTGTCCTGGTACAGTCCTCTCTCCTCTTTAAAGATCTGTGTGAACACTCCTGAGTACACTGAGGCTGCTCTGATATCAATGCCACACTCTGTCAGGTCTGATTCATAGAAGATCAGGTTGCCTTTCTGCAGCTGCTCAAAAGCCAGTTTTCCCAGAGACTCAATCATCTTCCCGCTCTCTGGACTCCTGTGTGGATCTGTCTCAGCTCCTCCATCATACTTGATGTTCTTCACTTTGGACTGAACCACCAGGAAGTGGATGTACATCTCAGTCAGGGTCTTGGGCAGCTCTCCTCCCTCTCTGGTTTTCAACACATCCTCCAGAACTGTAGCAGTGATCCAGCAGAAGACTGGGATGTGGCACATGATGTGGAGGCTTCGTGATGTCTTGATGTGGGAGATGATTCTGCTGGCCTGCTCCTCATCTCTGAATCTCTTCCTGAAGTACTCCTCCTTCTGAGGGTCAGTGAACCCTCTGACCTCTGTCACCATGTCAACACACTCAGGAGGGATCTGATTGGCTGCTGCAGGTCGTGTGGTTATCCAGAGGCGAGCAGAGGGAAGCAGTTTCCCCCTGATGAGGTTTGTCAGCAGCACATCCACTGAGGTGGACTCTGTAACATCAGTCAGGATCTCATTGTTGTGGAAGTCCAGAGGAAGTCGACACTCATCCAGACCGTCAAAGATGAAGACAACCTGGAACTCTTCAAACCTGCAGATTCCTGCTTCTTTGGTTTCAGTAAAGAACTGATGAACAAGTTCCACCAAGCTGAACTTTTTCTCTTTCAGCACATTCAGCTCTCTGAAAGTGAATGGAAATGTGAAGTGTATGTCCTGGTTGGCTTTGTCTTCAGCCCAGTCCAGAGTGAACTTCTGTGTTAAGACTGTTTTCCCAATGCCAGCCACTCCCTTTGTCATCACTGTTCTGATTGGTTCATCTCTTCCAGGTGAGGCTTTAAAGATGTCTTCTTGTCTGATTGATGTTTCTGCTCTGTCTGCTTTCCTGGATGCTGTTTCAATCTGTCTGACCTCATGTTCATCACTTGACCTCTGCAGTCCCTCCCTCTGTGATGTAGAGCTCTGTGTAGATCTGGTTCAGAAGGGTTGGGTTTCCTGCTTTAGCAATCCCCTCAAACACACACTGGAACTTCTTCTGCAGGTGAGATTTAAGTTCACGCTGACAGACTGGAACAAGAAGTTCTGAATGAACACAACAATTAAGATTAATAAGTCTATATAAATATGACAATGTAAAGACAGCAAATATAAACATATTTCCCTTCATCTCTTGAGACATCAGTAAATGTTCCATTTATCCAGCGTGTTAAATCTTCAGAGAAATCCTCTTACCTCTTTGCAGACGGTCAGCCAGCTCCTCCTGCTTCATCCTCCTCAGGAAGTGCAGTGTGATCTTCAGAAATGCCTCTCTGCTGCTCCTCCTCTGCTCTTCATCCTCACCGTCCAACACCTCCTCATCCTCCCTCTGACTCTCTAAGCATTCTGGGTAATCTGAAGTCAGAACCTTCTGGATCTTCTTCAGCTCGTTCTTCACAAAAGTGACAATGTTCTCCTCCAGCAGCTGGAACAGAAGATTATATGAACGACACCATCAGACTAAAATCATGGAACAAACATCAGATCCATGTTGGACACACTGACAATCCACTGGTCTACAAAGTGCAGCATGGAGATTATTGTGAACACAACAGATGGAAAAGTAGTTGTTGTACATGTACAGACCATAAATATGGAGTCCAGGTGTGTTTGATGCTGCTGGGCAGACTGACCACTGGGAACCTCTGAGCTCTCCTGGTGGACTCTGTGGAGGAATCATGAAGAATTAGCTCACATGATGTCTGTCCACACAGAGACAAACACAAGCTAAAGGTCCTCTGAGTTAAAGTGTTGATTACAGACAGACATGTTGACAGAGGCTGAACTGCAGCCTGATGTGACGCCGTGATGCAGCCGTCAGCTGTTGAACTTTACTTTTTTAAATCCATCAGCAGCATCAATAAGAAACCAACTGTGTGTTTCCTCAGACTCTCTGTGATGCTTCATTCTGAGTTTTACAGCAGCTGATCACAGTCCAGCTGTTCTCACTGACAAGTTTCTATTTCTGCTGTCACATGACTGAAGACTGCTGGTACTGCTGATACTGCTTATACTGGTTTATGGTTTATACTGGGCAGCTTTCACATGTGAGAATATAAATGTATGTGAAGAAGAACGATGCTGAAAATAAAGTTGTTAAGCCCCAGACTATTTTTACAGCCTCTGCTCGAAGAGATGTACCCAAACTGAATTGAGTATATCTCTCCATCTACAAGGTCTTTTTCAATAATTTTGGTGTCACAAAAAAGGGAATACTTGTGAAATTTGTTCAGATGTGTAAGTGTCAGTATTTATGTCACTGGCTTGAAGTAAATTAAGATGCAGCATAAATTTCATTTCCGCCTAATAAAAATTCACACTTTTACAATGAATCAAAGCATAGCACAATATGTGAACATTATTTCTGCCAAGAGTGAGTCTTATTAATTGAAGCAGAGTAAAAGTAGAGGTTTTAGTACAGACTAGGCAGAGTCTCCAAAATGGTTATTTTGGCACAATCTATGCCCTTTAAAATTTTTGATTTTACCAAACTATACATTTCACTTTTATGTCACTATCAAAGTTCATCACATACATTTACAACAGACAAAAAGTCAACCAAACCTCTATTCATTCTTCAAAGAAAACCATGCGAAGCTACTGAAATTTGAATGAAAGTGAAACAGATTTATTGATCATAAAAATAAAAACAAACGTAAAGTACAAACTGTAAAGCAACACCAATCTAACATTGCCTCATTCTCCCAAACCAAAAGGTCTCCTCAAATATTAATGAAGTTAGGTTGAAATATGACTTGTAGGCACTTGTAGCAGAGTTTCTCCTGTTTAATTTGATGTACAATATGATGATATTTTTATGTAATTAGTGCATTGCTTTATGCATATTGTTGCATAGCGACCTCCAAAGTCCCCTCACTGGGGGACTGGAGCTTAAATTTTCTGGATAAATAACAGTTAAAACATGAATCAGTAATATTTGATCTGATTAACAGCTGACCTCTTTGCAGCAGAGTGTTGTTGTTCTTTAAAATTTATGAGGCGACCAAATGACCGATCACTCTTGAAGGACACACAGCTGGGTTCAGATCCAGGTCCAGGTCCAGGTCCAGATTCAGGACAGTCTGGTCTCGGCTGCTCTGGCCTTCAACACAACACACGCAGAGCTTTGAGTGTGAATAATGATGGTGGAGTGATTTGAGTGGTGGACAGTTGGAGATCCTCATCTCACCTCTGAGCTTTGGTCTGGCTGTCATGTTCCCCGCACAGACTGGTTTTAGAGGGAGGGACTCTCTCCTCTCTGTCCTCACACTGATCCATGCTGCTCAACTCACATCCACATCAGCTCACACACACTTTCATCTGGAGAGGAAACACAAATCATTCATCTGCACATCAACTGAAATCCTCCTTTCCATCATTTCTCCTGTAAAAAGATCAGCTGCTCCTCCAGTGATTGGCTCTTATTTTCTCTTTCATATCAGGCTCAGCTGAATGCCGTCAGAGGAAGCTGCCATCAGCTGCTCTACTTCTACTATCAGTCCACTAGATGGCGTCATGAAGCTGCAGTGAAGTGAAGAGCAGCATGGAGGAACACTTGATGACTTTTCTTCCTTTAGTGCTGCTTTTCTATCACTTTTATTGTCAATCCTGTATAAAGACAATAAAGCTGAACCTTGATCAGGAGCCCAAAGCTCCACAGAGGCAGCGCTTGTTAAACTGTCCAATAAAACATGAAGCTTAACTTCAGACAAAATCATGTGGCAGCAACAAATATTGGATTTCATCTGTGAGAGCAAAGTTCATCTCAGTGTGTCACTGTTGTGTTATTGTGTGATTGTATCATGAACACATGAACACACTGATGTGGAACTAGTACTTTAATGTTGGAGCTGGTTGAGCTGGAGACACTTTGAGCTGCTTTCATGGAAAACACTCAATCAGATTTTACAGACTCATCTTTTGTTTTTCATTTACAATCTTCATCTGAAAAGGAACTAAATGTAGTAAAAAGTCAAATATCTCCCTTCTGAGATGTACTGCAGTACAGGTAGAAAGGAGCAGAGCAGACAAATACTCCAGTAAAGTACTTCAAGATTGTACTTCAGAAACAGTACTGAACAGATGGATCCTTTCAAAATAAAAGTTCAGTTCAACGTGACGTCACCACTTTCTGTTCTCATTTAGAGTCGCACTAACATTTGATATTTCTTCAAAGAATCAAAGATGAAATGTTGAAGCTCCTCGCCTCCTTCTGGATCAACTAACTCGACTTGTGCTCTTCTTCCATCATTTACACTCCCAAATATCAACAGGGCGGATATTTGACTGGCTGTTAAACAGTTCAACTCAGAGCTGTGACTTTGGAGAAATGAATGAATTCTGCTGTTTCTAGCTGAACTAAGCTAACGACAGCTTGTGTTAACGAAGGAAAACATTTCAAACTTGTTCCATTACCTTCAGCTGGAGCTTCACATGGAGAAAACTATCTGCGACACGACGCTCCGAGAAAGTGAGACTAAACTTTGACTCAGAAACATCCAGAGAGGCTCATGAATTAAACATTAATCAATTATCTGCTCATAAGATGTGATAAAGACCATAGTTTGATTGCAGCATATAAAGATTAAATATGTTGACACAGAGGTGTTGTTTTTCAGCACTCAGTCAGGACAGATCTCCTTTACTAAGCAGGAGGTCAGATTAGACTCACAGACGCGGACACTTCACAGCCTGTCCCGTCAGCAGGTGTCTCCTCTTAAAAATCTGTCATAATCCCATCAAACACATAAAACGGACTCCCTCTCTCATAAGACTGGGTTCCTGAGACTTGGTCATTTTCATGCTCTGAATGTAAGTGAGGAGAGTTGATAAACTGGTGTGTGACGGTGAATCAAGTCATTGAGGTCGACCCATTTCTTCTGGAGTCGGTCAGCTTTGGGACACTTTACACACATTCGGTCGCTGAGACACTCAGACGTTTTCATGTTTTGGTTTTAAAACATTTGGGTTTGCTTTGTTAAAATGTCACATCGAGTGGTTGACAGCGCTTCTCCAGCCGACCGTGGTCAAACTCATCACAAGAAGTTTGGCTCCATGCTGCTCCGAGGGTTAAAGGGTTAGAGGGTTATCACGGAGTCGTCCTCGTACATTAACTGGTTTTACAGAGTCATGTTTG
>CM041541.1:14095543-14103043 GCA_023238725.1 Scortum barcoo | reverse complement strand
TAAAGTTGTTTTTTACATTTTAAGTGTCCTGAAAATGATAAATCTTCATCCTGATGACAGGAAACAAAAAGTTTTTTTTCTATAAAGTTACGAGGTTTTCACTGGAAAAAGAGAGAGAGCGTGTGTGTGTGTGTGTGGGAGGAGGGGGTGATGTTTCATCGATTGTTCATTTTCAGCAGTGTGTGTGTTTATGTGTGTTTGTGTGTGTGTGTGTGTGTGTCCTTGGCTGGCAGGATTATAAAAGTCGGTCAAACCGTCGGAGCGACAGAAGAGAAAAACGACAGAAACCCAAACAGGAAAAAACACCAGCAAAGAAGAAGAGACAGAAAAACAGGACGGAGTGGTGAGTAACTGATTTTTTATCATTTCTACGTTTACTCAGAAATATCCAGAACTTTCTAAAACCAAAAATGATCTGAGTTAACAAATATTCATACTTTAAATATTTGTCAAATTATTGATTATCATGATCACTGAATCTAAACTGCAGATTTTCTTCTTTACAGGTTTCTGTTCTGAAAGAAAAGAAAAAGTGATTCAGTGTCAGATAATGATAATTAACAGTTTGGTCATTATACATCAGTTTTCACTCAACACATGAGATTTCATCAAACAAAGAATAACTTAATTCAACTCATTTTACTGCAGAGTGAAGCAGGTGAAGAAGATAAAATTAAAATATGTTAGAATGAAAAAACAAAACCAAAATTTAAAACTGAATCCATTAAATAAATTAAATAATGATTCAGTCATTCTGGGGGATAAATATCATGATAAATATCAAAACACTGAGTCAAAGTAATGTCATGAGTTTGAGTATAAATGATGAAAACTTCACATGTATATAAAATCACTGTCGAGGAAAACCACATATCTCCAGATTTAGTGGTTTTAAATCAACTGAGGTGGAAGTTAAAGGTGAAATTCTACTAATTTAAAGTGAATTAATTATACACAACCTCGTTTTAACCCTAACCCTAAACATTGTTTATGTATATATGTGTAATGAACAGTGTGAATAAATAAAGTTTGCAGAAAAGAGGAGATGGATCATTGTTTTTTTTCATTCGCACACTCACATGATGAGTCTTTTTGTCCTCGTCTCTGATTGGCCGGCAGGAGAATGTGTCCTGCGTGGCTATTGGTGGCTGCTGTGGTTGTGGGCGTGGCCAGAGGAGCTGTTGGTCAGTGCTGGGAGCATCCGAACTGTCAGGAGGTCGACTCTGAGAGCAGCATGATGGTAACACACGCCATTTACACGCCATTTACACACTAAATACACTTACACACTAAATACACTAAATACACACACACACACTAAATACACACACATTACACACTAAATACATACACACACTTACACACACACTAAATACATTACACACTAAATACACACTAAATACACACTTACACACTACACTTACACATAAATACATACACTTACACACTAAATACATTTACACACTTACACACTACATACACTTACACACTTAAATACATTTACACACTAAATACACTTACACACTACACACTACACTTACACATTAAATACATTTACACACTAAATACACTTACACATAAATACACACTAAATACACACACATACACTTACACATTACAATACATTTACACACTACATACACTTACACACACACATAAATACACTTTACACACTACATACACTTACACATTAAATACATTTACATTTACAATACATTTACACACTAAATACATTTACATTTACACTAAATACACTTACACACTACATTACACATTACACACTACATTTACACACTAAATACATTTACACTACATTTACACTACATACACTTACACATTAAATACATTTACACACTAAATACACTTACACACTAAATACACTTACACACTAAATACACTTACACACTAAATACATTACACACTACACACACACTACACACACACTACACTTACACACACACTAAATACATTTACACACATACACACTAAATAATTTACAATTACACACTTAACACTACACTTACACACATACACACACACCAACACATTTACACACATTAACACACACTTACACACAATACACCTTACATTACAATACATTTACACACATAAATACACTTACACACACAACTACATAATACACATACATTTACACACACCACATACACTACACACATACAATACACACACATACACATTACATTAAACACTTACAAAATACATTTACACACTACATTACACTTATATTACTAAATACTTTCACACACTAAATACATTTACACACTAAATACACTTACACATTAAATACTTACACACACACATTAAACCACACATTAAATGCACACACACCTTACACACTTACACACACACTACATACACTTACACATTAAATACATTTACACACTACATACACTTACACACTAAATACATTTACACACTTACACACTAAATACACTTACACACTAAATACACTTACACACTAAATACACTTACACACTAAATACACTTACACACTAAATACATTTACACACTAAATACATTTACACACTAAATACACATTACACATACATTTACACACTAAATACATTTACACACTAAATACACTTACACATTAAATACATTTACACACTAAATACATTTACACACTACATACACTTACACACTAAATACACACACATTACACACACATTAAATACATTTACACACTAAATACATTTACACACTAAATACACTTACACACTAAATACACTTACACACTAAATACACTTACACACTACAATACACTTACACACTAAATACACTTACACACTACATACACTTACACATTAAATACATTTACACACTAAATACATTTACACACTACATACACTTACACATTAAATACATTTACACACTAAATACACTTACACACTAAATACATACACACTAAATACACTTACACAATTACACACTAAATACACACTTACACATTAAATACATTTACACACTAAATACATTTACACACTACATACACTTACACACTAAATACACTTACACACTAAATACATTTACACACTTACACACACATTAAATACATTTACACACTAAACTCACCGTAAACACACCATTTTAAATATTTTCCTCTGATAAGATTCCTGCTGCTCGTCTCTTACTGTCGTATCTTTGGGAGCTAAGAAAATGTTTTCACCCTGTTTGTTAATAATATTTGAACCACTGATGCTGCTTTTTATCGAGGAGTTTCTTCACTTTAATGAACAAACGTACCTCCCTTCTCCTCCTCGTCTTCTCCTGCAGGAGTGTATCCAGCTTTGTCACTCCGACCTCACCGCGGAGACGCCCGTCATCCCGGGCATCGCCCACCTCCGGCCTCCGCCTCCATCAGACCCCTCCTCCTTCCTCCTCCTTCCTCCTCCTCCTCCTCTCTCCTCAGATCAAGCGCTCCTACTCCATGGAGCATTTCCGCTTTCAGGGGGAAGCCCGTCGGCCGGAAACGCCGCCCGGTCAAGTCAGTCTACACCTCCAACGGCGTGGAGGAGGAGTCGGCCGAGGTTTTCCCAGGAGAGATGAGGAGGCGGGAGCTGGCCAGTGAGTTGTTGGCGGCAGCAGAGGAGGAGGAGAAGGCGCAGGAAGTGATGGAGGAGGAGCAGCAGCTTCTGGGCGGCGTCCAGGAGAAGAAAGACGGCTCGTACAAGATGAAGCACTTCCGCTGGAGCGACCCGCCGGCCAGCAAACGCTACGGCGGCTTCATGAAGAGCTGGGACGAACGCAGCCAGAGGCCGCTGCTCTCACGCTCTTCAAAAACGTCATCAACAAAGACGGAGAGCGGCCGTGAGCGATGGAGAGAGGAGACGAGCGAGGAGGAGGGAGACTTTTTACACCGCCGACTGAGGCAGAGGAGCTCGTTAGCAGACAAATTAGTGACCAATAGAAAAGCTCCGAAACTGCCGTCTGTAACGAGACCCTGAATGACTGACAGAGAGAAAGATGTTTTGATATTTATTGATTATGTAAATATCTGTAAATGACATGAAAACATAAAGAGTTATATGCAAGCAAAAGAAAAGCGTCTGTCTCTTTTCTACAGTTACACAACGTGAACTTCTCCTTAATCTTCAAAAACATTCAAATTAAAACGTGTCCTGACCTTCACATCAACATGTTAGCAACACGTTAGCGGTACATACAGGACTCTCTCCACAATAACTCCAACTCTGTTCCCATAAACTGTCTCCACACCGAAGATTTATCATTAATACGAGCAGTGTTTGATTTCAGAGCATGAAAAAAAGCAGCTTCTCATTTTTGGTGGCTGATTTTACTGACGTCCACTGACATAAATTATTGATCCTCGCTCAAAGATTCAGCTAACACAGTGTCTGACTGGTTTTAAAATGAAAACCCAGCTAAAGCATCCTAAAGGCTCTGACTGATTTTGAATTCATTTTTATACATTTTCATACAGTATATTTATGACTTGAAAGCAAAAACACAATTAAAATTTGGAAATCAAACATCCTAGTTTGATATTTGTTATAAAAACTGTCCATCAGCTGTCATCACATTTCGATTTAAATGATGCCAAATCATCACATCAGAACATGACATCACATTTTACCAACCTACAGGAGGGAGTAGACACAAAAGAAGGCGGAGTCATAAGAAAGAACAACCCCCAAAAGAAGGCGGGGTCATGATGTGGGGGTCAGATTTTGCAGTGTGGTAGCTCCCACCAGCAGAGATCACAGGCGTGCCCTAAAAAAACCCAAAAAGGATCTCAAATGATGAAGTAACTCCCAAAACAAGGAAGGTCATAAAGAAAGACAAACCCCAAAAGAGGACAGGGCCCTAAAACATAAACTGGCTCATAAAACAGGAAGTAACCTCCAAAATAAAGCAGCGACCTGCTGACGAGTCTAGTAGATGTTTTGTGTTTTTGGACAGCTGGTTATCACAGTTCATGAAAGAATGAATGAAACCACGAAAGCATAAATTGCATATTTTATTAGTGCCGTCAAATCTACAGCATCGGAGTTCAGAATAAGTCTGAGTTCAGAATAAGTCTGATCTCAACCTGGAGGAGCAGAGGAAACAGAAAACACCACAGAAGAAGAGCACGGTGAAAAACTGGTTGGTTTGGTTTTAAATCAATCACAGGTATCAATAAATTTCTCACTTAAAATCAATAAAATTAGTTTTTTACAGACACAACAGCAGCAACAACACATCTCCTGGCAGGAAAACCTGACTGATGTTTCATATTTTCACTGAGTCCACCTCCTCCTACAAACATCACTCTGAGTGGGGGAAGTGCTTAAATCACATTACAACGTCTCTGACAGGCTAATAGACACACAGGTCGGGAAACTTCATCTCGTACAGAGGAGTCGAGCGAGGCGGCGAGTTTCCAGACGGAGACGGAGGAGGACGGATGATCAGATCAAAGACCTGATCTAGTTTGGACTGAAGCAAAGAGGTCTGAGGACAAGAGAGAAAACTTTATTTATACAATTATCAGACAGACTTATTTATATTTATATCTTTAAATACGCTGTCAACAACTTTCCACTCAATTTAACTACAACAGCGAGCAGAGAGGAAACTCAGAGGTCAGAGGTCACTCACCCTGGCTCCACAGTGAGCAGCAATCTCCTCAAAGGGCGCCGTCTGAAACCTCTCCACCACCTGCATCCTCCTCCTCCTCTCCTCTTCCTCCACACTGCCTCTGTCTTCTTAACAATTTCAAAATAAAACACATTCGTTCTTAGTAAAAATGAACTGTTGTAAGTTTACGTTGATTTCTGTTTCTGCAGGAGAACGTAGATAAAGCGTGCGTTTGTTTTTAAACCCTCTTCTCTTAATTATTTGTATACGTGATTCTTTAATTGCCTTTTCCTTTTCCTCAGTAACACCACAGCACCTCTGTGTTACTCATCTTCACTTTGCTTTCTCTTTGTGGACAGACTCTCCAGAACGTCCTTATTTTCTACGATCGTTAAAAACTCCTATTTTTAGTTTGGTTCAAACAGAAAAAGACAAAAAAAACAGAAAAAGTAGAACCTGAAAAAAAGAATAATTCATTAACAGCAAATAAACCGATTGATCTGCAATCGATCACTTACCGATGGCATTCTTCAGCGACTCAAAGGTGATCTGCTCCGTCATCTGAGGCTGCTACAGAAGACAGACAGACAAGAGGGCATCAGACAGGCAGACAGACAGACAGGCAGGCAGGCAGGCAGGCAGGCAAGAGGACATCAGACAGGCAGACAGGCAGACAGATAGACAGACAAGAGGACATCAGACAGACAGGCAGGCAGGCAGGCAGGCAGGCAGGCAGGAGGACATCAGACAGACAGGCAGGCAGACAGGCAGGCAGGTAGGCAGGCAGGCAGACAGACAGGCAGACAGACAAGAGGACAGACAGAGACATCAGGACAGGCAGGCGGGCAGATCAGACAGACAGGCAGACAGACAGACAGACAGACAGACAGACAGACAGGCAGACAGGCAGACAGGCAGACAGAAGACAGGCAGACAGACAACGAGGACATCAGACAGGCAGACAGGCAGACAGGAACAGAGCAGACAGAGCAGACAGGCAGACAGACAGGCAGACAGATAGACAGACAGGCAGGACAGACAGACAGACAGACAGGCAGAGGACAGACAGACAGACAGGCAGGCAGGCAGACAGACAGGCAGACAGGCAGACAGACAGACAGACAGACAGACAGACAAGAGACAGGCACATGACAGGCATCGGGCAGACAGGCAGAGGACATCAGACAGACAGGACAGACAGGCAGAGACAGGCAGGCAGACAGAACAGGCAGACAGACAGGCACAGACAGACAGACAGAGGACAGACAGGCAGACAGGCAGACAGGCAGGACAGACAGACAGGGGACAGACAGGCAGGCAGACAAGAGGAGACACAGACAGACAGGCAGAGACAGACAGAGCAGGCAGGCAGGCAGACAGACAGGCAGACAGGCAGATGCAGACAGACAGAGGCAGGCAGGCACAGGCAGACAGATAGACAGACAAGGCAGACAGGCAGACAGGCAGAGACAGACAAGAGGACAAGAGGACATCAGACAGACAGGCAGGCAGGCAGGCAGGCAGGCAGGCAGGCAGACATCAGGACAGGCACAGACAGGGGCAGGCACAGGCAGGGCAGACAGACAGGCAGACAGGCAGGCAGACGAGACAGGGCAGGACAGGCAGACAGGGGCAGGCAGGCAGGCAGACAGACAGGCAGACAGACAAGAGGACATCAGACAGACAGGCAGACAGGCAGACAGACAGACAGACAAGAGGACATCAGACAGAGGCGAATGACAGACAGGCAGGCAGGCAGGCAGGCAGGCAGGCAGGCAGGACAGGACAGACAGACAGGCAGGCAGACAGGCAGGCAGGCAGGCAGGCAGGCAGGCAGGCACAGACAGACGCAGACAGACAGACAGAGAACATCAGACAGACAGGCAGACAGACAGACAG
>CM041541.1:14090543-14093043 GCA_023238725.1 Scortum barcoo | reverse complement strand
TCAGGTCCACCAGCACCTCCTCATTGGCCAGCTCCACACTGAGGACGGCCAACAGGGTGATGAGGGCCCGGTAGTGGCCCCGCCCACTGCTCTCCTCTCGACAGGTGAGGTAGGCGTGCCTGTAGAGACGCTGAGCATGCTGCACACACACACACACACACTTAAATGAACTGCATTCAAACTGTACTTCTGTTGTGATTACTGGAGATAAACTTTACTAAAATAAAGGTGTATTTCAAAATAAAGGCGTCTTCTCTTCATTAGGAGCGAACATGTCAATCACATCTCATATCACATCATTTTTTTTGTTGAAATGTCAGAAAATAACTGTTTTTACAAATGGTTTGCAACAATGACAACTGGGAAATAAAAGACATGATCAGTTGTTTGGTACTTTTTCTCTGCAGTTTGAAGAAAGAATGACGAAAAGCTACACGCAAAACGAAAAACACGCACCTGGGTGGCGCTGTAGAGCCATTTTTGTATGCCCGTGCCCAGGACCCATAAAACACATAATTTTACACCCGACTCTGGGGGGGTGTATAAAACTTTGTGAGCACCTTCAGGGCATCAAAAAGGCAATTCATTTAGGAGCGGAATAACCAGAAGATGAAGAAAAATAATAAACATTTGAATTTCAATAGGGCCTCGCACTTTTGCCTTCGGTGCTCGGGCCCTAATTTCAAAACAGCATTTTGTTGGTTTGTCCAAACGCTGACAAAGATCTAAGTAAAGATGAACTGATGTTAAATGCAGCTCAGTAAAAACAGACCAATGTGTCCAAGGACTTAAAGTGTGATAACTTCCTGTTTAAGTCTTTTCATTTCATTCTCAGTGACATTTAAATGTGACGTACACTGATGGCGCTCCGTGTTTTCCTCTCACCTTCCTGATGAACAAGTTGTCCTGTCGAGAGCATCGGTCCTCCTTCAGCTCCAACACTGAGACATCAATCATCTCGCTGCGAGACAGTTTGTGAATCAATAACTAATACCTGTGATCAATATTAAAACACTGACAGGCTTTATGAGTTAGAAATCATTTCAGATGCTCAGGCAGGTGTGTGCAGTAACATGTGTCGGCCACCAGGCGGAGCCAGTTAGTGTAAATCTGAGCTCAGTGTTTCCTCTGTGACTGTCTGATCGTGAGCTTGATGTCACCTGGCGGCAGCGGCGAGTCTGTCGGCGTTGTGGCGTCTGTCGATGAGCGAGGTGAGGATGGAGAGGACGAGCAGCCGGATCTCTGGGTCCTCCATCAGAGTGAAGGACAGCAGAGGCTCCAAGAAGGACGAAGGCAGCGCCGTCAGCAGGTTACTGCTTTCATAACGCTCTGACACCTGAGGACGACCCAAAGATTCACACTGAACATACGACAGACTTGTTTTTTGAATATGTGCACCAGCATCACAACAACCAAACAGCTGATTACAAAACAAAGTCAGTCTGGTATTTAAATAGGTAGTTTGATGTGTAGTTTGTTCAGTAAGTATGTCATTCTGTCTGCATAAAGTGAGTGGGTATTTAGATCAGGTATGTATAGACAGATAGTAGGTAGTTAAGGGGTAAGTACAACAGTTCAGTACTGTGGCTGGCTCAGTTAGTAGTTCAGAAAATACAGCAGGTTGGTAGTTCAGTTGGTAGTTTTGTAGTTTTGTATGCAGGTGGTTTGGTAGGGAGACTTGATTGATCCAGATTAAAAAAGACGTCGACAGTTTGAGGTGAACTCACCTGCAGGAGAGACTTGAGCAGCATCACCTGGATCATCCTGCTGCCTTCAAACCTGAGACAGAGACGAAGGTGAATATTCAGACGTGAAGCCGGCTGTAAAAGGAGGAAGTGAACTGGTGTGAGTGGTACCCTGCGTTAGGTGAGCCCAGGGCGGGGTAGATACCAGGAACGGGAATCTTCCCCATGACGAACAGCATGACCTCTGACCTCTGGTAGATGGGGAGCGTGTTGGCGAAGGACCCTGGACGGACGACAAGGTTCAGATGAAGCCATCTGAAAGAGATTTCATGACAGCGGGAATAAAAAAGCCTCCTGAAGTCTGACCGATCGTCTTGATGACGGCGTCCTGCAGCTTCTCCTCTTCAGCCGAGGTGGTTTTGCGTTTTGCAGCGTTGTCGTAGTAACCGGTCAGCTGGTAGTCGACGCTCTGTCGGAGCTGTCGCAGTAACGTGTTGAACACCTCGAGCACTGTGGGACCTGCAGCACACAAAGATCATTTAAATACCAAAAGACACGCGGCAGAGCAAATAAAACACACAGAAGCAGACCGACCGACAGATCCTGTCGCCTCGATCACGGCAGCTTCAGATAAAACCTCCACGATCCCGGCTCGCACCGACGCAGGACTCCTGCTGTTGGCGTCCAGGTGACCCAGCAGCTGCTGGATGACCAGGTGGGAGTGCTGGGACTGAGAGGAGAGGTGAGTACAGTTAAGATATGAAGTCAGTCACACCTGAGTAAAGCTAAAGTGACGTACAGTAAAGCATTTACTT
>CM041541.1:14075543-14085543 GCA_023238725.1 Scortum barcoo | reverse complement strand
TTGTTGTGTTTTAGTTAGCAGAGCTTAAAGAGTCTGCGCTGTCACTGCACGGACGCAGGTTCGATCCCCAAACAGTCACATGGGACCTGCTGGAGTGCTGCTGAGCAAGGCACCAAACTGAGACCTGAGTCTGTCTGTCAGAGAAACGACGACGTTCAGCTGACAGACAGACAGAGAGGAAGCCGACAGACAGAACTGAAACCTCACTGATTAACTGCTTTTATTTCTCTACTCAGGGAGGCAATTTCTCACTAAATAAGCCCAAAACAAACAGATAGTCTTTTTTATTTGTCAAACCTTTGAATTATGATTTAATGTTCCATCATTTTAAGCTTCATTGTGACTTTAAAATCAAAATTAGGATTTATATGATCAACATTTAAACTTGATAACTCATCATTTTCATTAAGGAGTCAAAATAATTATTTTTGTCATGACATCATTTGTCAATTGCCTAAAAGTCAAGAAATGAATTTGTCTTATAGTGTTAACTGTTCATTTTGACTTAAAATCACATTAGAATAGAGTAAAAAATAAAGTCACTGTCTAATCTTAATCAGAATTTATCTCAGCATTTCTGACACAGTAAATCTTGAATTTGATTAAATTTGATTAAATGTTAAATGTTCATACCTAACTCAGTGCTGTCATGTGGATAAAGAAGTGACAGCTGAATATTTGCTGTGTAATATTTGGACAGACTCTCCTGCCATTGAGAAGAAAAATGTTTAAATTTAAATGTGCAGCGTTTTCATCTCTGCTGCAGCTGTGAGCAGCAGGAAACCAAACATGACGTCAAATATGAGAAAAACACTTCACGCACATCTCAGCGCTGACAGATTAAACACAAGATATCAGATTAAAATAATCTAAGAATAATTAAAACATCATTTGTGTGCAGATTCTTCCAATATTTAAATTTCTACACCTGTTCAGAAAACATGACACACACATAATGTCAAAAGCATTATATTTATATTTTATATGTTTAAAGATCATTTTATTCTGACTTTAAGCTTTAAACATTTAAACAGCAAACGTCGCGTTACATCGTTCAGATGATTAAATAAAATGTAATAAATGTTTAATAAATGTTGATATTTCTCACCGTACATGACGACTCCTTCAGCTCACATCCACACTGTCACCTCCAACACACACACACACACACACACGTTTGTGGTTAATCCTCTGCACACACATGCACACACACACACACACACACTTTAAACCCACCTCCTTTGGTTCACCGTTAGATAAAAACCTCGTATCTCCGTGTTCACTGATTAAATATCAGATGATGATGTTGAACATTAAAAGTTTGATGTGAACGTCCTGATTATTCAAATGAGGTTTAATAAAGTCACATTAATATTCTCACCTTAAACTTAAACCTGAGCGATTCCTGTGTGTGTGTGTGTGTGTGTGTGATGTGTGTGTATCCCAGCCATGTGCAGCAGCTCAGCCTATAATCTGCTCTGGATTTATTTATCATTCCAGCAGAAAGAGAAAAAAAACACACATGAGAAACCTGCAGAAGTGAAGCTGCTGTGTTCGTAGTAAAACCTCTTTGTGTTTACTGCGACGACTTCAATGAGCAGTACAGGAATAAACTATTGGAGTTTAGCAAGTAGAAGCACTTTTTCTTTGTGTTCAATCAGAGATGAAACCATTAGTCAGTTAATCAGCAACTTTAACTGATTAAGCAAAAAAGCAAAAACCCAACAGTGAATATTTGCTGATTTTCTTCATCTGTGATTATAAAGTGAATTTCTGTCAGTTTAAACTGCTGCGTACACATGAAGGGACACTTTAAGACGCCACTTTGGACTTTGATGATTAGTAACAGTATCATAATAGTGTTTTGTCTCGTTATTTTCTGACACTGAGACAGTAACTATAATATTAATAATATGAATTGATCATTGATCAGTTAAATTAACAAACTGCAGCTCCGCTCTCTTAACGCTGGATCTATGACTGAATGTACTTGTATGAACATCAGCTGTATTAGTAATGTTAGGATCTTTTACTAATACATCTCTTCACTGTCATAAACTGTAGTAAAATAATGTCAAATTAGAGAAAGAGCCCAAACTCCAGGATGAAAACTATAAAAGTGCAGCAGCGTAATCGATCATGTGAGATATCTTTGTAGGAAGATAAAGTTATATTTTATGACATTAATGCATCTGACTGACTCAGATTATTAAAGACTTTTGAAACCAAACAGAGGAGAGAAAGATGTTTTTCATTAATGTAAATGAACTCAAACTAAACCTCATTGAGCCTCCATCTGAATCATTCAGTCTGTGATCGTGTTGTTTGGGTTCAGTGTTCAGCTCAGAGATAATAAGAAAATAATCAAAGTGTATTTGGGGATAACAGGAATCTGTGAACTTGCTGGGTTTTTCTGCTAAGAGACTTTATGGAAGATTTTCTGATCATGTTGATGTTTCAGGTTGTTTGGTGATCAGAGATGTTTCTTAGTAAAAAGAAAAGACGGCGTGGGGTGGAAACGTCCTTCAGTTACCTCCGGGTGTCTGATGGTCCAGCACGGAGCAGCAGTCCTGCAACAGCCTCCGAGGAGCCTGGGAGACGGTCGACATGGCGACGGCCCTCGGCAGCGACATCCCCCTGGGCAGGCTGGGCATGGTCACGCCCCGCGGCATGCTGGGTAAACTGGGCATAGTGGGCAGGCTGGGCATGGTGATGCCTCGGGGTAAACTGGGAGGGTTGATGCCTCTGGGCAGAGAGTTGAGCAGGGCCGGCATGGTCGCCCCCCGCGGCATGCTGGGAAACCTGGGAAGAGTCCCCGACATCTCTGTGGCGACCCGACTGACCGATGGGTTGGAGGCGGGAGGTGGAGTCGTCCTGAAGAACAGTGATGGAGTGAAGGAGCTTCCTGTCTGAACAGATGAAGGAGAACAAGTGAAGGAGTGAGAGGAGGTGAAAGAATAAAACCTCCTCCTCCCCCCCACATTCCTCTGAGTCTTAACCCCCTCATGTCAGCTCCTGCTCCACTCTGTGTTAATAAAGTTTAATGTAAAAACACAGATATTACTCAGACTCCTGTTAAAGTAACTCAGTACATTTACTCAAGTACTTCAGTGTTTTCTTACTTTCTTTTCTTACTTCTACTCTACTACATCTTATTATCTCCTGCTAAAGTACAAAAATGTCAGTACTGTGCTACACTGCAGTACCTGGGTAACTGTACTCTTCTTACTTTTCATGACAACATGTGATCAAGAGGAGATCACGTCTATAAAACAGAAAGTGATATTACAGTCGCTCGCTCTCACAGTGAAACATGTTGGGTCTCCATCATCAGACAAACGTTTGCCTCGATCTCTGTCTGTCTGAGCTTCAGAGACTCTTCAGAAACATCACAGATTATTTACATTACTTTAGTTTGGTTTGTTTCTCAAGTCTAGAACGAACTCTGAAGCCCAACATGAAAGAGAAGTCCTGAAACATGATTTAAAATACGAGCATCTACAAGTCAGACAATTCAGTAACACGTCTCCGTCAGATATTTACATCTTTTACTTAACGCCATGTAAATACTGCATTTCAAGTATTTTACTTCAGACAGATTGCAGAGGTTTTAGCAGCAGTGTGCAGCAGCAGTAGAGGGGCTCATGGTGTAGCAGCTCCTCTGTAGCTGTGTTAGTATCAGCTGATGGAGGTGTTTGGACGGTGCACACTGATGACTCATTTTAAAGACTCATCACATGTTTTCTATCTACAATCTGAAAATATCTCAGCTGTCAGAGAAGTGAAGTTCAAGTTAAATGTTTCACTCTGAAATGAGGCTGAGAAGTTGAAAATAAAATACAAATACTTTAAAGTACCTTTACAGAGTATTCGAGTACAGTACTTATTGTAATATAACACAGAGCTCCTACCTGCTCGACTCCAGCGTTGCTCTCTTACAGTGGTTTCCCTCTGACAGACAGACAGACAGCTGCTTATGTAACCTCTGCTGAGCCTCCACTGGCCAGCAGCTCCGATCAATAATCAATAGATGTGATCGATACAGAGCTAAGCCATCTCTGACGCCCCAGCACGTGTTGAAACACGTTACCGAAAACTTTATTTACATCTGAGAATCTGAGAATTTAAATGAAGTTAAATAAAAGTCAGCTCACTTATTTAGAAGTGGAGGGAAGGTATAATCAAGTTAGAAATGTTATTGATGAAATATTGGTAGTACTGAGTAAAAAAAAAAAAAAAAAAAAAAGAGTACAGCATGTACTGATGGTATTTAAACACTTTCTACAGTCCAATGTGGCAACACCATTTTCAGAAGCATCAGGGCTACACAGAGGAGGAAAACAAGCGCTCCCTCCTCCCCCATCATCCTCACCAACATCCTGCTGCTGTGGTGATGGAGGAGCGCCCCCTGCTGTCTGAGGCTGATCATTATTTATTTACAGTCTGATCATTACCTGTGTGAGTCTCACCTGACAGGAAGTGAAGCGTTATCATATTCCCACCTGAAATCCTGAATGCTGGAGGATGAACTGGACCTGCAAAAAGAAAATTAGTGACCAGCGAATGACATATTGATGAGCTTCAATAAAAACTGTGTCTGACATTTGATCGGTAACAAACCTGAAGAGGACGATTGGATCTGCTGGAATATTCTCAGTTAATATTCAAAAATCTGTCATTTGTCCTGAGAAAATAAAGTTTCTTCACCTTAAAATAAATATCATACTCGTGTTGCTCCCAAAGGAAGCACAAAAAGAAAAGCATGTTTTTTGTTCTGCAGTATTTTGACAGAAGTTCGAGGTGGAAATGAAGTCGTTGTTGAAGATGAAGCAGGTTTGTCTTTATTGCGGCGACACTTTCAGTCTTACATGATTCGTACGTTTTAGTTGCACTTTAAATGACATTTGAAATTTAACATCAGCAAACTGAGCTCAGATCAGTTCAGGTTGATCTTGTTTGCTGACTCTTGCTGACCCCCCCACAAACAGTCCTCCAAGCTCCGCCTCCAGCTCCTGCAAGCGGGCGGGGCTGAACCCATCGACCCCGCCCGCCGTCTCCCCCAGCGTCCTCCACCAGGGCAGCCTGTTCACCTGCAGCACCGCGTTGTGGGCGTCACGGGCTTGAGCAGCGATGGGACCCGAAGGACTCAGGAAGGACTCTGCATCTGTCGCCGTGACGATAGAGAGGGGCGGGGCATCTGTGAGGGGATGGGTCACATTTGAGTGTGAAGTGTCTGGACCACGAGGAGAGGAAACTTTTATTGATTTATAACAATGTTTATTGATAATCATTCACTCTCTTTGGCTGTGTGTGTGTGTGTGTGTGTATGTGTGTGTGTGTGTGTGTGTGTGTGTGTGTGTGTGTGTGTGTGTGTGTGTGTACACCTGCAGCAGCTCCAGCTGTGTGTGTGTGTGTGTGTACCTCGCAGCAGCTCCAGCTGTGTGTGTGTGTGTATGTGTGTGTGTGTGTGTGTGTGTGTGTGTGTGTGTGTGTGTTACCTCGTAGCAGCTCCAGCTGTGTGTGTGTGTGTGTGTGTGTGTGTGTACCTCGCAGCAGCTCCAGCTGTGTGTGTGTGTGTGTGTTACCTCGCAGCAGCTCCAGCTGTGTGTGTGTGTGTGTTATGTGTGTGTGTGTGTGTGTGTGTGTGTGTGTGTACCTCGCAGCAGCTCCAGCTGTGTGTGTGTGTGAGCCAGCAGAGCCTCCATCCTCTCCTCGTGCCTCCTCCTCTGGTCTCCTCTCTGCAGCTCCGACAGCAGCAGCAGCTGAGCCTCCTCGTGGAGACGCTCACACTCCTGACGCGACACACGGGATGACTGCACACACACACACAAAGCATCATGGGTAATGTGTGTGACAGACAGCTGATGATTGCTGACCTGTTGGAATTATGAGTTAAAGTACTGTGAGGCTCTTACAGGATGCAGAGAGATGTGCTCCTCCACCTGCCTCTTTAGCTCCTCCCTCCTGCTGTCTGTCAAACCGCTCTGACCAATCCAGAAAGGACTGGTGGGCGGGGCCTTCGCTGCTCGCCGTCTCTGCAGAAATCGACGTACCTGAAAGAAGGCGGAGTCTCCACCATCAGTCAGCCCACTGATGGTGTGTGTGTCTGTGTGTATGTGTGTGTGTGTGTGTGTGTCTGTGTGTGTGTGTGTCTGTGTGTGTGTGTGTGTACCGCTCTCTGCAGGCGTCCTGGCCGCCCTCTGCTGTGTGTGTGCGTGTCTCAGTGTGTGTTGTTGTGTGTTGTTGTAGCGTCAGTCGCTCTCTGAAACCTCTCCAGAAGCTCTGGATCACCACGGCCGCACGACGACTGCCGCACTCCTGCAGGTACACGACTGCACCTGGTCTGGACACACACACACACACACACACAGAGTGAAGTGTTTTAAACTGAAACTTTTATTAATTTCTTGTTATTCGTACCAACTTATGAGTGTGTGTGTGTGTGTGTGTGTGGTATGTGTGTGTGTGTGTGTGTGTGTGTGTGTGTGTGTGTATGTGTGTGTGTACCAGGGGCAGTAGCTGCAGCAGTTGTCTCTGTTTCTGGTGGAACTCCCTCCTTGCCTGCTGACGCCTCACACACACACCTAAAATACACACACACACACACACACACACATTACTACACAGAGACAGCAGTACTATCAGTTGGTGTGGTGACAGGACTCAGACGGCAGTACTGTTTCTCTCACCTGATACTTTAACTCCTCTTCCCACTGCTGGGCCTCCCTCTGCTGCTGCTGCTGCCTCCTCCAAGCCCTGCCACACACACACACACACAACACACGCATACAAATCTTACTTTAGCTTTAAATACAGACAGACACACACACACAGACAGACAGACAGCTACCTGTATCTCCTCTGCAGCGTGCTGACAACTCTGTTGAGACTCTTCACTCTGCGTCTTGTCCGATACGACCTCCAGGCCGCCTGGATCACACACGCCGCCTGCACATGCTCAGTGGAGGCCTACACACACACACACACACACACACACAAAGAGGAGGGGTCAGAGGTCAGTAGACAGGCAGGCAGGCAGGCAGACAGGCAGACAGGCAGACAGACAGACCTGTAAAAGAATTGTTGTGCGTGCATTAGATTGGATGAGTGTGATCAGCTGATCCACTTCCTGGTCAAAGCCCCGCCCCCTCCAGTCTTTGTCCAGCAGGCTGTCCAGACCTGCAGAAACACAGTGACCTTTGACCCAACAGGCTGTACACACAAACAATAGATTAAAGCACATCAACATGTGTGACCTCTGACCTCTGAAGCTGAGGAGGAGGGGCCTGAGCCGACGCTCCTGCTGATTGGCCATGATGAGGATCAGTCTGATGGAGGCCCCGCCCACCGCAGAGTCAGAGCTCACAGCTAATTGGCCGACAGCCTCGTTAAGCAGCAACAGGACGGAGTCATCGCTCAGTCCAGAGAGGAAGTCCCTGCAGAGACAAAAACTCTTTGTTCTCGTACTTAAACTATTTAAACGTCTTGAGTCTGAGGTGATGAACCAGCAGGTGAGAAGACTTCGTCTACCTGCTGGATGTGCAGGTCTGAATCCACATCTGGATGCAGGGCAGCGACACAGCGACGTCTTCACACATCTGCATCTGCTCATAGTGGATCGAGCTGAGGACTAGAGAGACAGACTGGTTATTAATACGAAAACATATCAGCAGGCTTTAACACTTATCGATGATCAATAAACTGATCAATGAGCAGCCGCTGACCCTGAGAGGTGAGCTGAGTGTGAGCTCTGAGCAGCCAGCCGACCGAATCCATCAGCTTCCTGAAGAGAGACACATACTGACAGACAGACAGACAGACAGGCAGACAGACAGACAGACAGACAGTGAGACAGACAGGCAAAGTTGATTCCAACACTAAATGTCAGAAAAGGTTCTGCAGGAATATTTGGAGGGTTTGAAGTTTCTCACCTCTGCCCGCCTCATCAGCCGACTGGCCAATGACAGGAGGCCGTCTATGACTGACGGCAGGAACAGCCTATGGAAGGCCTGTGAATGTTTACCAGGCTCCACTCCCACACAACAGGAACTGGACAGACAGACAGGTAGACAGACAGACAGTCAGGTCTACTGTACGTATTCAGCACATGAAAAACCTCCATTTGAAAGAGTTTCATCCAGAGAGCAGTTTTCTTGTTGACGGGAACTAAAACATGATGAAAAACTAAATATAAATAAACATTAAATACAAAAATAAAGAAAAAGACTTTCTTTAAGCCTAAAAAATTGTCAGATTTAAACAGATGTTAAAATACTTTAAATCGTGGAGTTACAGGTGTCAGTGAATCTGTGGGATTTACCTGGTGAGCTGGGCGAGCGTGGTGGCGGCGCTCCAGTTGCCCCGCAGACTTCTGGGAGAGAGAAGGAGGACGCAGTGACTCAGCACGCCGCTCAGATACAACTGAGACTTCACACGAGTCAACGCGCCGCCGTCCATCTGCACTGCCGCCACATTCAGAGCCTCTGACGGGGACACGAAGAACAACAGAGACCTTAATGAAAGAGAGGAGCCTCTGACGGGCTCATGCTGAAACTACTGATCGATCATTTAATGATCAATTATTCCATAAATGCCATGGATGCATGGAAATGGAAATCTTTCACAACCAGAGTGTTATTAGTCATTTGACAGATTAATCACTGATCAATAAACAGACAGGTTGTGGTCTCACTGTTCAGGCCATGGTTCAGCAGGCGGACTTTCCGCTCCAGGTTCAGGTCTACATCCTCCAGCTGCCTCTTCAGCTCCGACACCACAGCCTCCTCCTCCTCCATCCTCACTGTAACAGGAAATAACAGGAAGTAACAGACTGTAACAGGAAGTAACAGACTGTAACAGGAAGTAACAGACTGTAACAGGAAGAAACAGAAAGAAACAGACTGTAACAGGAAGTTACACACTGTAACGGGTTGTAACCTATATACTTGTACTTTTATTTAATGCTGTTGTCTTGAGATACCGAGATAAATCACCTGTTATCTTTAGAAATCAGAGTGTGTTTCCTCTTCTTGTTCTTGTGATGTTTGTGTGTTTATCTCCAGTTAGTTTCCATCAGCAGGTGTCTGTAGGCTCTGTGGAGATGCTGTGGGGGTCATTATGTACAGTGGGACGGCAAACAGGATGAGCTTAATAATGTCTTCATTATTTCTATATAATATATATAACGGCTTTATTTGAGCAGCTGCTGGCTGAAGCAGAGAGATGGGTCAACCTCTCATCTTTGGAGACTATAAAACCAGATTGTCTGCTCCAATGAAGAAACTGCAGCAAAGCAAACTCCACATTTAGGCCTTAATTATTGATCAGTTATGGATCCTCCCTGACAGTCATCACAGTGATCTTGAAGGTTGAAATCAGCTGTGCTCAAATGAACCACACACTCATTTTGGAGTTCAACACGATTATCCAGTTATCACCAGAAAAACAGATCTGATATTCAGAGATAACGACGTCATTAACTCGTGATCTCCAGATAATGGCATTAAAAAATAACTAAAGCACTGCTTGTGTAGTAACCGGAAAAAACATCTGTCCTTTCAAACAGGTGTTTCTTCTTCATCACACAGACTCAAACATTTGGCTCCATTCATTTGAGATAACGTTTAAAATGTCGATATATGAGACGTCAGACAAGTGTAGAGAAGTAATCAGTGTATCTGTGGAGCAGTGGATCACCTCACCTGTCAATATCAGATCGATATCAGACTGACATTTTCTCTCTCGGTCACATATTTCTCTGAAACGCCTGTTAGCCTGTTAGCCTGTGCACTCACAGCTCGTGTCGTTTCGTCGTTTTATCTGAAGTAAACTCACCAACTTACAATAGCCGACAGAGAAGTGGCCGTTAGACACTAAACATGCTCCATACTACCTCTCTATGTGTTAAAGTGGATTTAAAGACGCTGCACAGCCTCTATAATAACGTTTTCCAGTTAGCACAGTTAGCTTTTAGCAGAGCATGCAGACGCTCTTCTGTTTC
>CM041541.1:14003043-14070543 GCA_023238725.1 Scortum barcoo | reverse complement strand
ACAGTTGGAATTCTTAATGTGAAACAACTCAAGGGCTTTTACTGTGAAATAGATGGAGAAAATCTTTAAGCACCTTTGGTAGATGGCTTTTAGTGTGAAAGATCTTTATTAAGAATCTTTATCTAAATCATTTCTGATGTCAGTTTTAGGATTAATGTTAAAGAAGAAATGGACTTTGATTAATCATCTTCTGATATCAGGACACCTCATTTTTATTATTATCCCAAATTTAGTGTAAGGTCAGCAGGTTTCATGTGTTCACTTGTGTTTGAGGCGCTGTGACACAGTTGAGAAGGTAGAGCTGGATTTTATATAGACCAGAATCCTCTGATAATCCATCAGCAATCTCAAACCAGACAATTAGTCCAGATTCAACAGTTAATCTGGGTCTGAACTATCAGAGACGGATCGGTCCGGAGGGACGAGAGGATCCAAGGACAGTAATGAAGGAGAAACAGGACACTGAGAGGAGGTGGTTTAGTTTGAATAAACGTCCCCTTTCTCTTCTCCTTCATCTCCTTCCTGTTTTTAGCTTTTCTCTCGGAGGGTTATCGCTGCTCGGGCTGCTAATGTGAGATGTTTAATGCCCTCAGTGTGTGTGTGTGTTGGATTAGCTTCCTCCCGCTGTGCAGGATGATCTGACGCACATGGGAGGCCTGTATATCTGCCTGCAACACACACACACACACACACACACACACTGAGCACACTGACACTGCTGCAGGACTCAGCTTTTTAATTGAAATGTCTGTCAGCTCCTCTCTCTGAAGCCTGATTGGCTTATTTTGCAGGACGGGTGGAGACAGTCTGATGCTGTTTGTTGGGGCGTCTTAGTCTTAGTTTAATATTACACATGCTGAAAATGAGACACTGAAAGACGAGTTCACAAGAAGAGATGAGTGATACCAACACCAGGAAGAAGACCTAAAGTTTTAAAGCCACAGAGTTCAGTTTTTAGCTGCTTGTTGTTGTTTTAATATACACTGATGGACACTTGGTGGAAATGTAGTGAAGCATTGGAGAGAAGAAGTCTGTAAGCATGATAACAATTTATAATGGATAATATTTAAAAATGGACGTTATTAAGAATTTATAAGGAAGGAAATCTATTCAACACATTTGTTGTGGCTTTTAATGTGAAGGTTCTGGAGGGATTTTACCGTAAAGAAAATGCAGGGCTTTTACTGTGAAACATCAGTTTGTTTGTTACTGTGACAGATTCAGAGGACTTTTACTGCAAAGAAGCTGTGAGGTTACTGTTGAGCAGTCAGAGAATCTTTAATATGAAACAGCTAGAGGGATGTTACCGTGATGCCACTGGACTACTTTTACTGTGAAACAAGCAGGCTGACTTTTACTGTGAAGGATCTGGGTATGTTTTACTGTCAAGTATTGGGATGGCTTTTATTATACACAAGCTGCAGGGCTTTTACTATGAAACATCAGGTTGTGTTATATTTTGAAAGATTCTGAGGAGGATTGCTGTTAAGGAGGCAGAGGGTCTTTACTTTAAGGCACCTGGAGGACTTTTATTGTGAAACAGCAGGTTCAGGGGGCCGTTACTGTGACGTATAAGGAATTTTACTGTGAAGCAACCAGAGGAGTTTACTGCAAAATCAGTTTTGTGTATCTGTGAACCAGTGAGAGGACTGTTATGGAAGTTATGAAGTATTTACTGAAAAGCAGCTCTGAGACTTTTACTGTGACACAACTGGCCTGGAGGATGAGAAGTAAGCTTGATATCAATATACAATGCAAAGTATTTTTAAAATGGACTCTGCGAAGGTTATATAAGGAGGGAAATACATACAACACATTTGTTAAATGATTTGTTAATGATATTGGTGGTGTAAAATAACTAAGTACATTTAAGTACTTTATGAAGTACAATTTTTATGAATTATTATTAATTATTCTTGAGTGGATCTTTTCTAAATTAGCATCTACACTTTCATAAATTCTCCTGCAGCAAAAACCACCTGACACCTCCAGCTAACAGACCTCTGTCTCCCCTTAAAGGTTCAGGGAAAGCCGAGTCTGTTCGGGCGGTCGACGTCCTGACAGTGCTCAGAGAGAAAGTGGCCTTCGTGTCAGGTAACACACACACACTGCTGCAGTTTAGTCCAGTTTGGTTTAGATTAGCCCAGTTTGATCCAGATTGTAGTCCAGTTTAGTCCAGATTAGTCTGGTTTGGTCCGGTTTAACTAAACGTGATCTTCAGGTGGGCGGGACAAACGTGGCGGACCAATCCTGACCTTCCCTGCCAGGACCAATCATGATCGAATAAAACAGGAAGACCTCAGCCGATTGGTCACTTACCTGTCGACCATACCCAGGTACTGTCTGTCTGTCTGTCTCTCAGCAAGGTCTTTGAACTCACACATTAGTGTGACAGAAATCAACCTGTGTTGCATTAACCCCTGCCTGCCTGTCTGCCTGTCTGCCTGTCTGTCAGTGAGGACGTGCGTGCGCGGGGCTTCACCGTGGTCGTGGACATGCGTGGCAGTAAGTGGGACAGCGTGAAGCCAGTTCTTCGGACGCTGCAGGAGTCGTTCTCCTCCAACATCCACACGGCGCTGCTCATCAAACCTGACACCTTCTGGCAGAAACACAAAACCAACCTGGGCAGCGCCAAGCTCAGCTTCGAGGTACTACTGCAGTACTGTAGTACTACTACTACTGATACATGATGTACTACTGCTGACAATGAACAAACAACAACAGAAATACTGTATTACTGCAGCTAACTAAAGTTTTACTGCAGCTAACTTAAGTTTTACTGCAGCTAACTGAAGTTTTACTGCAGCTAACTGAAGTATTATTGCAGCTAACTGAAGTTTTACTGCTGCTAACTGAAGTTTTACTGCAGCTAACTGAAGTTTTACTGCTGCTTCAGTACATCCACTGTTTGTTGAGTCCTGTTAGTAGAAATAGTAGAAATAGAAATGCAGTAGAAATACTCATTCTGTTGCAGTACTATCAGTGGTATTGCAGTACAGTGTGAGTAGTTTTCCTGCAGTAGAAGTACTATGAGTCAGTGGTTTTCTTCCTCTCTGGTTTCAGACCAGCCTGGTGTCGGTGGACGGTCTGTCCCGCCTCGTCGACCCCTCCCAGCTGACCTCTGACCTCGGCGGCTCGTTGGAGTACGACCACGTGGAGTGGACCGAGCTGCGTCTGGGCCTGGAGGAGTTCTCAGGGGCCGCCACGCAGCTGCTGGCCCAGCTGGAGCAGCTGGAGGCCGGGCTCAACCGCATACCAGAGCCCCAGGACGTGGACGAGGCCCGCAAGTGAGGAGAGCACACTTATTGATTACTGCTGATCGATCGATCAGTTTATGTGCTTTACAGGAGTTTATTGACTTATTTTGTGTCTAGACTCCTTGAGGAACATGGTCGTCTCCGTAACACCATTGCCACCGCACCTGTCGACGCCCTTGAGCAGGAGGGGCGGAGCTTGCTGCAGCGAATGCGCCTGGGTCCCGCCCACAGTGACGCTTCGACTGAAGGTGGTGCGGCGGCGGCGGTAGTCACAGCAGCTGGCTGTCGGGTGGGGCGGACTTCCAGAGCGTGGCGCCGAAGGTTTCGTCTCTGCTGGAGCGGCTGCAGGCAGCTCGCAGTCACCTGCTGCAGAGCTGGAGCGACAGGAAGCTGCACCTGGACCAGGCTCTGCAGCTACACCTGTTCGAGCAGGACGCCGCCAAGGTGAGTCAACTGGACTGCAGGCGTGATGTCAGAGTGATGTCAGAGCTCAGGCGTGATGTCAGAGCTCAGGTGTGATGTCAGAGCTCAGGTGTGTCAGGTGCTCTCTGACCCGCCTCTCTCTCTCGCCTGTCTGTCTCTCAGATGGCAGAGTGGATCGCTCACAGTAAAGATTTGTTCATGCAGAGTCTGGCGGAGGTCGGCCAGAACCATCAGCACGCCATCGACCTCCAGACGCAACACCAGCACTTCACCGCCAACTGCATGGTGAGTGTGTGTGTGTGTGGAGTGTGTGTGTGTGTGTGTGTGTGTTTCTAACACTCTGTCTCGGTGCAGAATGGCAGTGTGAATGTGGACAGCGTGGTTACTGCGTGGCAGCGAGGCTAGCAGAGGCTGGTCACTACGGGGCGGAGCGCATCGCTCTGGTGTCGTCACGGTTACAGGAGGACTGGAAGTCGCTGACGACAGCGCTGGAGGAGCGCAGCAACACGCTCGCCATGGCAACCGGCTTTCACCAGGGGGCAGAGCAGGTGATTAGGACAGCTATCAACAACTAATGATCAATACACCTGTCTACCTGTGTTTTACCCGTCTGTCTCTCCACCTGTCTGTCAGTTCCTGCTCAGAGTGGAGGGTTGGGTCCAGGCGTGCTCTGAGGGGTCGTTGCCATCGGCGACAGCAGAGCTGGAAGCTGCAACGAAGAAACATCAAGAGCTGAACGAGGAGATCTCTGCGAACTACACACAGGTACCTGTCTGTCTGAACCCCTGTCTGTCTGCATTCATACCTGTCACTCTCCCCTCCTGTCTGTCCAATCTGACTGACTGCCTGTCTGTCTGCAGGTTAGTGAGAGCGGTAAAGCCTTATTGGACGTCCTCCAGCATTGCCCGGCAACTGACGCCGACAACTCAGCGACCAAACCAGACTTCACCAATGCCACGCACGGCATCATGGGAGTCCTGCACCAGGTCATGCAGGTACAGCTCTCTTTAACATGTCTCACCTCCGTCGTCAGAGCAACAGACAGACAGACAGGTGGACCTAAGTGTTTTTGTTTTCCTCTTTACAGGGCCACCATGAAGTGGAGGGGACGTGGCAACATCGTAAGCTCCGCCTCCACCAGCGCCTTCAGCTGTGTGTTTTTCAACAAGATGTCAGACAGGTAAGACAAATCCTGATCCAGATCCACATTAGTGTTCAGGTCCAGATTCTCCTCCAGTTTAATATCAAGATTCATGTTTTCTAGAATCCTTTTGATGAAAATAGAAATGTGTTAGTTTGACTCAGTAAATCAAATATTTGATATAATATTTATTTTTTCTTTAAGTAAAGGTTTGAGCTCAGATCCAAATCCAGATTTACGTTTCAGTTCAAACAAATCCACCTGTCTGTCTATCTGTCTCTCCCTCCCTCTGTCTGTCTGTCTGTCTCCACCTGTCTGTCTCTCAGGTGTTGGACTGGGTGGAGCAGCATGGTGAGGTTTTTCTGAACAAACACAGCGGCGTGGGGAAATCTCTGCACCGAGCGCGAGCGCTGCAGAAACGCCACGACGACTTCCAGCAGGTCGCTCAGGTAACACGTGAACCACGCCTCCACCTGGACAAACTAAACTCCGCCTCTAACAAACCAACATCCTGCTAGGCTTCAAAGTAAAGGTAGTAAAAGAGAAAAACACCTGGATCACTGTGAGTCAGGTGTGAATTAAAGTATTCTGCTGTCTGCTGGGCTGTAGAGTTGGCTGCTTGAGACTTTGTGATGAACTAATGTGGAAAAGAGATGGACAATCCTGATGGAAGTGCTAACGTCAGTCTGTGTGTGTGTGCCAGAACACTTACACTAATGCAGAGAAGCTTCTGGAGGCAGCAGATCAGCTGGCTCAGTCCGGAGAGTGTGAGGAGGAGGAGATCTACCAGGCGGCCAGAGACCTGGAGCTCCGCATGCAGGTAGGTGATTGAGGAAATGATGCAAAGAAGACATGTTTGTGTCATGAAAAAAAAAAAAAACGTACAAAACTCATCATGCAGGAGAGCTTTTATTCTGAAAGTCAGCTACAGGAGAATGTGAATCAAACTCGGTGGTGGAAAAAGTTCTGTCACAAGTAAAAGTGCTGCATTCAAAATGTTTCTTCAGTAACATCACAGATATATGAGCTTCAAAATAAAGTACTCATTAGGCAGAATAATATATATTATATTATTGGGTTATAATCATTGATGCATTTAGTCTTTAAAAACTGTTAATATTTAGTGAGCAATGCATTATTATTATGTTGTGTTTAACTTTTGTGTGTGTGTGTGTGTGTGTATGCAGGCGTTCATCCAGAGGGTTGAACAGAGGAAGCTGCTGCTGGACCTCGCTGTGTCTTTCTACACACACACCAAGGAGGTAAAAAACACACACATACATATAGAAATACTGGAATAATAATATGCTGTGATCTGCAGTATTGGTTGATTACTGATCAATAATTACATCTTCCTCCTCCTCCTCAGCTCTCAGTGTGGATGGAGGGCCTCCAGAAGCAGCTCTCCTCTGACCTCTGTGTTTGTCCCGACACCGTTGAGGCTCTGCAGTCGCTCATCAGCCAGCAGCAGCAGCAGCAGGCCAACACACAGGTACCTACTGACCTTTGACCTCCAACCTCAAGTCTAACCCGGTCATAACCACCTAACACTCCCCTGACCTCTGACCCCTCACCTCTAACCCTCCACTAACCCGAACTCTAACCCTGACCTACAGGAAGCTGCGATGAGTGTCATCCGGGAAGGAGAAGACCTCATCCTGCAACTCAGGTACACACAGCGGGGGTGCGTTTGATTCATGCCTCAGCGCTGCACAGATTTTATTGCCTGTGTGGGTGCGTTTGTTTTGTCAGTCAGGGCAGCTCAGAGACCTGGGTGGAGCTGGTGTTTGTAATTATTGTGGGTGTGCTTGTTTTCATGGGGTACATTTGTTTTAAGCCTCAAGGCAGCTCTGTGGCCCCAGTTCTGTATGAATGATGTGATGGATTATATAGAGTGTGGGTGTGTTTGTTTTGTAGTTTATGTAGGATGTGTGGGTGTGTTTGTTTTGTAGTTTATGTAGGATGTGTAGGTGTGTTTGTTTTGTAGTTTATGTAGTTTATTTATGATGTGTGGGTGCATTTTATTGCATGTTTACCAAGCCTACATGGGTATGTTTGTTTTCTCATTTAGTAGTTTTCTATTTTGTATAGTCTGTGTAGATGTGTTTGTTTTCAGGTTTATATAATGTGTGGGTGCGTTTGTTTTCTAATTTGGATAACTTGTGCATGTGGGTTTATTGTGTGGGAGTTTGTTTCGCTCCACGCGGCAGCTCAGAGGCCTGTGTGGAGTTAGTGTTAGTTATAATTGTAGGTGCATTTGTTTGAGTTTTGTATAATCTGTGCAGGTGTGTTTGTTTACAGCACATATAATCTGTGTGGGTGTGTTTGTTTCACTATTCGGGGCACGTTTATATAGTCTGTGTGGGTGCGCTTGTTTTCTACTTTGTAAAGTCCACGTGGGTGTGTGGTTTGGTTTATTTTCGAGTTTGTTTGATCATTTTTGGTGCGTTTGTTTCAGGCCTCAGGGCAGCTCGGTGGCCCATGTGGAGTCGGTGCTGCAGCAGCTGGAGGAGTCTCACGTTCAGCTGGAGGAACTTTTCCACCAAAGGAAGATCCGATTGGATGTTTACCTGCAGCTCCGCATTCTGCACCAGTGCACACTGGAGGTACGTAGTTTATGTTTTTACTGAGATTTAATATTTCACACATTTCTCCCCAGATTATTTCTTGAATCTTCATCTGTGCCTGAACTCCCTGTTTGTGTTTCGTAGGTAACCGGGGAAATGGACGCCTGGAAACAGGACCTCCAGAAACAGTCCCAGGACTTCTCCGCAGAGAAACTAGCATCGCCGCGGCTAGCAGACTCAAACCAGGACAAGCTGGCCCAGGACAAGCTAGCTTTGGGCCAGTCACGGCTAGTGGAGGCAAGTCCTGAGGTGCTAACGCTAGCACAGCAGCGTATCCACAGGTAAACAGGCCAATGTGATGACATCATCCTGACTCAGCACAAAAATGGCCACATCAGGCTTTGATTGATTGACTGATTGATCCACAGGCACATGGAGCGAAGGCTGGCCATGAACAACATGATCTATGAGGTCATCCAACAAGGTCACGACCTTCAGCAGTACATCACTGAGGTCCAGGCGTCAGGTACGATCACCTGCAGTTGTACTGGACTTCTACTAATACTGTGTTTAATGTACCATTATTACTACTTCATATGTGATTAATGCTGCGTCTCATTAGTAATGTGATTACTTTCACAGAATTATTATTTGCTGATCTGAAATGCAATTAACAAGGGGGTCAACTGGGCTAAGATCATCAGATGAACAGAAATGTAGAGCTGGACGTCATCTGCAAATCGACGAAAACATACACCAGGTTTTTGAATTATAGAACATAATGACAGCTTATATAGACAGAAATGAAGAGAAACTAGGATTTAGTCTTGGGGTACACAACAGGAAATGGGATACTGTCGACACAGGTGGTGGCTTCCAGGAGTGATTTTAGTGGGTTTCTTTAGTTTCTTGATGGTTTTATTTAAGGTCTCTTAGGGATCCAACGGTGTTTGATAGAGGTGTGGTTGTCTTCAGAGGGTTCCTGGACAGTTGCAGAAAGCCCTTTGGCTTTACAGAGGTAATATAGGAGGTAGAGTTTCAGCAGAGAGTTCATGTGGTCCCTCAAAAGTTCAAAAGGTTCTTGGAGGGGCTTCTACAGTCCCAAAGGGATTCCCCGGAGTCTCTGATGGGGCTCTGGTGATCACGGGAGACTTCAAGGAGTCTTTTTGGGTTCCATAAGTCCTTGAGTTGCTTCTAGTTCTTCCTACGAGGGTTTCAGAGATTGTTGAATAGTTTGTAATGTTTCCTAAGGGAGTTCCAGAATTTTTTAATGGGACACCAGAGATCATGAAAGGTGCTGCAGTGGTCCTTTAGGGTGTTTTAAGCATCCACAAAGAATCTCAAAAAGTACTCACAGGACTGTACGGACTTTGAGAGATTTCAGTGTGTTTCAGTGGACATTAGGTGGGTTTCTTCAATTTGAAAAGGGTTTCCAGAGGCGATTTAGTGGTCACTGAGTTGGTCTGTTAAGGGGCCCCACTGATCCTTAAGATAATTTTTTAGGTATTGGCAGGGTTACAGATTCTTTGAGGGCTCTGTAGTGTTTTCATGGGTTAGGTTTGGATTTCATTTTGGGGCTTGCAGCTGTACTTCAGGGGGTTAAGGCTTTCCTACAGGAGGTTTCGGGGGGTTTTGATGGAGTCAAGCAACCACAAACTGGCAAAAGCCAAATTGGCAGAAAGCAGAAGTGTTCATAGTTCAGAGTGGGCTGACATTGATTATTTTCCTCCTTTTTATGTGACAACAGAAGAGAAATCAGTCAGCAGATTTTATGCTACAGTGCAGCATCAGTGCGACCAGTTCAGTAACACACTGATGATATTAGGGGGGGAAAGGGGGGCAGAGAGGATAATGGGGGGAGGGGGAAAAGGGGGAAGGGGTTGCCATGGAAACTGCTCTCTGAAGCACACAGCTGGTCCCCATGGAAACCAGCGTATTGAATTTGCCATGGAGACACACACACACACGCAAGCGAATCCAGGCATCCATGCACGCATACACACATGAATGGAGATTAAAACACACATACACACAGTTGCATTACTATATTTGTGAGGACCTTAACAGGCAAAATGCCCTCACTCTGAAAAGTGTGTGTTTGTGTGTCAGGTATCGAGCTGTCGGAGGCGGAGGGGGGTCTGTCCTCTCAGGTGGAGGAGCTGCAGCGCCTCCTGCAGGACAAACAGAAGGAGATGCAGCAGATAGCAGATCACACACACACACACCTGGAGCAGAACCTGCAGCTGAGACACCTGCAGAGCCAGGTCAAACAGGTAATACACACACACACACACACCTGGAGAGGCAGGTAACATCCAGGCACCGGTGCAGGAGATAATCTCCACCTGTCTGTCTCTCCACCTGTCTGTCTGTGTCTCAGGTGCTGGGCTGGATTTCTGAGGGGGAGGTCATGTTGTCGTCCTGCATGTTGAACTCCAGCTGTCTGTCTGAAGCTGAGCAGCTGCAGAGGGAACACGAGCGCCTCCAACAGGCCATAGAGGTCACTGCACGCACACAAACACAAGCACTAAAACACACTAAAAACACACACTGACACAAAACAGCTACATTTTACAAAGAGTGCATTTTAGGATATCTACCTGGGGAGAGGCTAACGTGTAAGCTTGTCCATCACAATGGACAGATGTAAAGGTTACCATGACAACAGGACATGAATGAGGACCCTATGCACACAAATCCTCCTGTCGGATTAATGGAAACTGAGAGCATCTTTCTCTCTTCCCAGGCTCTGCTCCATGCTGACTCCCTGCAGAGGACTCATCAGGTGGCTTTGGCTCTGCAGCAGAGAGCAGAGCTGCTGGTCAGGTTAGTTATTGTTCTGTCACGTCAATAATCAGTACCTCACTTCCTGTTTGGTTGCACCTGCTCTTCGCGTAAAAAAATAGCTAGATCTTTGTAAAGTCTTTGCTAGGAAAGAGTTCTGCTTAAAACCAGCATGTTAATCCTCATCTTAAACCTGTTTGTCCCAGTAATGTGACCTCTGACCCCTGACTTCCCCTCCCCCTCAGGTCAGGTCACTATGATCCAGATGGAGTGAGGTCCTGTGCCCAGACGGTGGCGCTGCACTGGCAAACTCTGATGCTGAGGATTGAAGACAGGCTGAAACTGGTCAATGCCTCTGCAGCTTTCTACAGGACATCCCAGCAGGTACCACTGTCTGTCTGTCTCGCCTTCTTCATTACCTGTCTGTCCATCTCTACACTCACCTGTCTGCCTGTCCTCCAAGGTGTGTGGGGTGCTGGAGAGTCTGGAGCAGGAGTACCGCAGGGAGGAGGACTGGTGTGGAGGTGGAGATCGACAGCCGGAGCAACTCCTTCCGCTCATCAACAAACACATGGAGCAGAAGGAGGCATTCCTGAAGGTGGGGAGACCAGGAGACACAATGTTGAGTCTTAAACTGAACTGAAATGACCAATCATAGCTTAGCAACCTAGCATATAAGATTTGTCACTCTTAAATATAAAACTGTGTACATGGGGCAAGGATGGTGTATTTTCATTTGAGAAAAGTCAACAAGTCGGTGTAATATGATTGGGTCCGTAACAGTCTTGTTTCCATGGCGACAGGCCTGCACTCTGGCCAGACGAAACGCTGAAGTTTTTCTCAAGTACATCCACCGCAACAGCGTCACCATGGCAAACATCTCAGGCCACAGCGTCACCGTCTCCGGGGTAACAGGAGTCACCGAGGTCACCGGGCACTCCAGGGTACCGGAGCAACAGGTCAAAGGTGAAAGAACACATGCACACATGGAAATACCCAAATAATATTTAGTGCAAGTTTAGTGTAAACAGAAGTACAGTGGAACCAGTATGGAGCCCTGAGGAACTCCACGGTCAGCTGGTTTATATACATACATGTGCAGTACGGGTGTTATTATACTGATCCAGGTGTGTCTCTGTGCAGGTATCCTCAGTGAGTTGCTCCAAAGGGAAAACAGAGTTCTTCATTTCTGGACTTTGAAGAAACGTAGGCTGGATCAGTGCCAGCAGTACCTGATGTTCCAGAGCCATGCTCAGCAGGTAGACACACCCCCGCTAAAAAACTGCAGTGTTTGTGTTGTTAACACAACAGAAAATGTATAAACTGCCATTTGGAAAAAGTTCATGTTTATTGGTGGATCATCAGTCAACAGAGTACAAAGTTCAAACCCTTGGCCTTGACAGCAGTGGAAGATATTTACTTATGTACCAATAGCAATACCACCAAAATACCCTGTCACGAGTAAAGGTCTTACATTCAAAAAGTACAAAGGTAGTTGGTCTGAATAGTTAATCCAACGATTATTACAGATTTAAAGTCTTTTATGTTCGGCATATTATTTTCTAAAAATGTACTTTATAAGTTATAACAGCTAATGGACACTGTAACCCATATCCAGCACACGATAACGCCATCAGACGAAAGCGTAGCATTGCTGTGTGTGAAAAATATTTATTCAAGAGCCACATAAGAAGCTTGTCCTTTTTCTTTTTGTTGATCGTGTGCCGTCTTTTACTTGCAGGCTCTGGATTGGCTGCAGCAGTCAGGTGACCACTACCTGGCTACGCACACATCGCCGGGGGCAACAGTATCTGAGACGCAAGAACTACTGAACCAACACCGAGAGTTTTGTGTGTCCGCCAAGGTGAGAACACACACACTCACACACACTCACAGACGTTTAAATAAAGTGATACATCTCTTACCTGTCTCTCTGTCGCTCAGCACACCCAGGAAAAGGTCCACCTGCTCATCCAATTGGCTGAGAGCATGCTGGCTAAAGGCCACGCCCACCGCACTGAGCTCCGTCGCTGCGTCTCGACGGTGGACAAACGTTATCGCGACTTCACCGTCAGGATGGGACAGTACCGCCACCTGCTGGAGACGGCGCTCGGAGGGTGTTCACAGGTAGGCCTGCATGTCCAGAACAGAACAACACCAAGAACAGACTCAGATTTAGAACCCAGCTGAACTCAGACCTGATGAGCGCTGTGTGGTGCCTCCGACAGGACAATAAGGACTTGGAGCTGGAGCTGATCCCCAACAGTCTGTCAGACTCCGACCCCGAGGTCAACCTGTCCGACCCGAGTCATCAGGTCAGCGACGAGAAGAGACGCTCCGCCCGCAAGAAAGAGTGAGTAGCATTAATATTAATCTCTATTAATGACAGCATTGACTCGGCACGTGTCGGTAACGTTTGTGTGTCCTCAGGTACATCATGGCTGAGCTGCTTCAGACAGAACGGGTCTACGTCAGAGATCTGCAGGAGTGTATAGAGGTACGAAGTGAACAGTGAACACCACACAGAGCCATACAGTACAACACAGTCCATCCAAAACATCAAAACACAAAGCACTTTCAATTCAAAGGAGTTTTATGTAACACAGAAGTTCACGATATGAAGTCAGGATCTGTTTGTTTATTAGCAACGACAGCGCCCTCTGCTGACAGACCTGCACATGTTCATTCATACAGCGATGAAGAACCACAGCTCCACCTTTAAAGCAACACATAGTACATGTAGTACTACATCATGTCCTAACAGTAATACTTCCTCCTGCTGCAGACGTACCTGTGGGAGATGACGAGCGGCTCCGAGGACGTCCCACCAGGTCTCACCAACAAGGACGACATCGTGTTCGGAAACATCCAGGACATCTACGAGTTCCACAACAGGTACTGCAAAATATACTGCAGATATACTGTGATGTTACAATACAAGTACTACAGTTCTACACAGACTTCAAGAAGGTTTGATTTAAAAATATACAAAATACTGTAAAGTGCAATATCGACTAAAGTTGTGAAAATCCAAGAAACATGTTTCACAACACAAACTGCAAAGTACTACAGTTCTACACTTCAAGAACATCTTCCATAACAGACAATAGATACTGCACATATACAACACTCCTGCAACATGTATGATGTATTTCCACTGTAATACTGCACAGACATTGTACAGTACTGTGTGTAGTAACACAGTACTTTGTGTTTTGCAGTATTTTCTTGAAGGAGCTGGAAAACTACGAACAGCTTCCTGAGGATGTTGGGCACTGCTTCGTTACCTGGGTAACCAGTTTGTTTTCATTGTCATTCATTAAAAATGTAAATTAGAGATGAAAGTCCTCCAAATAAAACTTGTTGTTTGTGTCTCAGGCTGATAAGTTCCACATGTACGTGACGTACTGCAGAAACAAACCAGACTCCAGTTTACTGATCCAGCAGCACGGCGTGGGATTCTTCGAGGTCAGACTCTTTATTTCACTGTCTGAGATCTTTATAACTTTATTATAACTCAGCATCTTCTAACTGCTCATTTTAGGTATCTGGGGCTCTCTTCACAATGTCCCAGAAAAGAATTACAGATATCTGAACTTTCTTAGGAAGAGAATGAAATCATCTTCACCTGACAACATGTATGAGTTCCACAACAAGTACTGCCAAATATACTGCAATATTTACTGCAATATTTACTGCCAAATATACTGCAATATTTACTGCATTAGCACATAAACAAAACAACTACAAGTTCCACACAGGGGAGGGAAAAATATACTATACTATGAAAATATACAGTAGTATGGATTGTAAAAGTTCAAGTTCCACAACAGGTACTGCAGAAAATACAAAATCTATAAAATATTTACTACGGTACATATTCAGGACTTGCTGCACACTAAAGTATAAAACTCTGGACCAATAAACAGAATACATTTAAATTATGAAGTTCTGGTTCTTGGTTCATTTCTTGAAAAGCTGTAAAGATGAATTTCTGTAGTTTCTTTGTGTATTTGAATCACTCGTTTTGTCTCCACTAACACACTGAACGGCGTTGACTCGGTCTCAGTGTGCGACGGGAGAATTTTGATCCTGAGGCTCGACTGGCAGCGAACCACTGACCTAAAAATTCATTTAGTCAGCGACAGCAGATCAGCTGAACACGCAGAAAAGACCAAACTGTGAGCGGGCAGTCGTTTCTTTGAGGCCACAGTACAACAATCTGACGTCCAATAATTTAGATCTACTTGAGCTTATATGGATCTCTATAAATAATCTCCATTTTCTCGATAATTAAACACACCACTCATTCCAGAAAACATCCCAGGAAATGATCTAGAGATTAGCAGACCTACAAAATAAAGCTTTAGTTGTTGGACTGTGTGAAGATAAATCTGAAGGCTTGTTTACTGTGGTTGGAAATAAGAAAGAATTAAACGTAAATGTTTTATTTGTTTTATGCTTTTCCTGGTGTAATATCACATCATTTGTTGTTTTTATGTTTTTGTGTGTATGTTTTTGTGTGTGTGTGTGTTTTTATGTGTGTGTGTTTTGTGTGTGTGTGTGTTTGTGTGTGTGTGTGTGTGTTTTATGTGTGTTTTATGTGTATTTTATGTGTGTGTTTTATATGTGTGTGTGTTTTATGTGTGTGTGTGTTTTATGTGTATTTTGTGTGTGTGTGTGTTTTATGTGTGTGTGTGTTTTATGTGTGTGTGTGTGTGTGTGTGTGTGTGTAGTGTGTGAGCAGGAGGTCCAGAGGAGACATGGTCTGGCTAACTCCATCTCGTCGGCCCTCATCAAACCGGTCCAGAGGATCACTAAATATCAGCTGCTGCTGAAGGTAACGCTGCCTAATTCAGCACATTTTCTCTTCCCACCGCCTGAGAGCTCAGAGCAGCGTTTCTTTAAAACTGAACCGACACGTCTCAGAAAAACTGACTGTTTGTTCCTTCTGGCTGTTTGGGAAACACCTCAGAGGACCGAGCGCAGCTTTAAATCCACTTTATATGAGCCCAGAGGAGCCGCTGTGCCCAGAATAAGAAATGAAAAACATTTTATGTTTGCACGAAAACTTTGTTGTTACTCGAGCTCGACAAACAGCAGGAGCCCGACCTGACGCTCATATACGCCCTCCATTTTTATGTTGTTTTCTTTTTATCTGTTCAAGGCTTCAGAAGTTTTTTCCTCCACAAAGAAACTTTTTATGTTCTGCATTAACCATCGTTTGGTCAGAAAATATGAGATTCAGATTTGTCAGCAACATGAAGAGAAAGAAGCATCTTAAAAACAAATTCAGCACAACAGAAACAGAAACTGACCTTTGTTTGTGTGAAAAGAGAGAAAAAAATCAATATTAAGATGTATTTACCTGCCAAGTTGCTCATATTTGTTCATTAAAACTGCTTTTATTTAAATCTTTCATTTATTGCCTAAAACACTTTGAAATCTGTGATTTGTCTTTATGTGGATGAAACTAATAAATCGTGTATAAAAAATATAACATGTATAATGTTTTTAGGAGTGTTTTAATATTTCCTCTTCACTGTGAAACGATCCCTTTTAATGTCTGAAGTCATTTCAAACATTTCTCAAGTTTGTTCAAAGCGTCACAGAGTTCAGCTGTTTCCTGGTTTGGTGTGTTTAGCTGAGAGTGTGTGTGTGTGTGTGTGTTTGTGTGTTTGTAGGAGCTGTTGGCGTGCTGCGAGGAGGGGAAAGGCGAGATCAAAGAAGGCTTGGACGTGATGCTGAGCGTCCCGAAGAGGGCAAACGACGCCATGCACGTCAGCATGCTGGAAGGTAAAACTCAGATTATTCTTCAAAGCACGGAGCCAAAACAGCTCTGCAGACTTTTATTGTGAAAAGCAGTAAAAGATGAACTGATGTCTTGAATCGACCCGACCTGAGGCCTCTCTCTCTGTGACCCCGCAGGTCTGGAGGAGGGTCTGGAGGTGCAGGGCGAGCTCCTCCTGCAGGACTCCTTCCTGGTTTGGGAGCCGAAGTCTCTGATCAGGAAGGGGCGGGACCGACACCTCTTCCTGTTCGAGCTGTCACTCATCTTCAGCAAGGAGATCAAAGACTCGTCCGGACGAACCAAATACCTTTACAAGAGCAGACTGAGGGTAACGCGACCAATGGAAATAAATTTTATTAAATGAAATTAAATTAAATTTAAAGTCCTTAAAGTCACTTATTTTTAAAGAAAAGAGACTTAAATGACATTAAACACGTTTATTTTCCTCCTGTGTTGAAAGTGTAAATGTCTCCAAACCAGTGTGACTGTTGATTTTTTGACCTGCAGACAAAAAAAAAACTTGTCTCGATCAGTTTGAAGCCATTAAACAGTGCAGACATGACGAGCTGAGCGTCTGATTCAGCTGCTGTCTCTCTCTGACCTTTGACCTCAGACCTCGGAGCTCGGGGTGACGGAGCACATAGAGGGGGACCCCTGTAAGTTCGCCCTGTGGGTCGGACGGACGCCGACATCCGACAACAAAACGGTGCTGAAGGTGGGTGAAGCTCAGAGCTGCTGACCGACGGTCTGGTCATCGGGACAGTAACGTTCACGTCCTCTCCCTCCTCAGGCGGCGTCGCTGGAACTGAAGCAGGAGTGGGTCCGCAGCATCCGACAGGTGATCCAGGAGAGGCGGGGCCACCTGCGGGGGGCGCTGAGGGAGCCTATCCCCCTCCCCAAGACACCCAACCCCACCCTGGGGCGACAGCGCAGCATCAACCGCCGGTCAGTCACAGTTAGCACGTCCGCGTCAGATACTTCTAAATATGTCTGACCTCTGACCTTTAACCTGTCATAGTCTGCTGTTTAAAACAACAAACTCCATCCAGACGTCTCTGCCCCGCTCATCTTAAAACTCAGCCTGATGGATTTAAACACTCTGTCGGTTACTTCTGAGAAACCTGCTGCATCAACAGTCACACACTCGAGATTTTATTTATTAAAACTGAATTAAAACTTTTAGTCTTTTGGCTCCTCTGTTCCTCTGTGTGTCCACAAACTTCTGGCCACATGTTGTATTTACCCCCCCTCTCTCCTTCAGGGACACCAGCGAGGACGCAGACAGTCTGGGTGATGCCAGCAGTCAGCCTGACACCGTCTCCATCGCCTCCCGAACGTCGCAAAACACAGCTGACAGCGACAAGGTAACACACACACACGCACATACACACTGTGTGTACATTCAGAGGGGTGTGTCACACAGTCCCATGACCTCATCCCTGGCTGCAGCTGGCTGGGCGTGGCGTGTGTGTGTGTGTGAGTGTGTGTGAGTGTGTGTGTGTGAGTGTGTGTGTGTGTGTGTGTGTGTGAGTGTGTGTGCGTGTGAGTGTGTGTGAGGGAGTTTCCTCTGCTCGTCGTCTGATTCTTTCTAGAAAATTTCACGTCTTTTCTGCTCTCCTGACGAGGTACGTTTGATTTCTTTATACCTGCTGTGGTTGATCTGAGGGCGGGATCAGTGTCCGGCGCTGTGACCTCTGACCTCTGACCCTCCCTGTTAGTGCTGTTCAGGAAAATGTACTCAGAGTATTCAGAGTAAAAGTACTGAATGTGCCTGTTGTCTCGTGTAAAAGCAGGATTTTACTGGTCGATCTGAACGAAGCGATGCTGAGACGATTTGATGAGTTTGTTGGTGTTTGTTGAAAATATTGAGCACAGTAAAAAAGAAGTATTAAAATACTCCACTACGAGTAAAAGTCCTGCACTTATATTCTTTCAAAACAAAGTACTTTAAAGAGTCATATGTGTGATAAAGCATGTCAGTGTTGAATCATATTATTTCATCACTGTGACTCTGAGTACTCTGACGTTGTTGTAGTTTGAGAAAAAGCGACGAACATACTTTTCTTCACCTGAGTATTTCTGTTTTATATTGTTGTGTACTTGTACTCCATTACATTTAACTTTCAGAGGTGAATATTGTGCGTTTTATTCCACTTCATTTCTTTGACACTGATAGTTTACTTGTATGATATGATGCAGTACTATTGTAGTAATAATGGTACACAAAGTATTTAAAATGGGCTCCTACATGTGTTTGTTCATGATAAAACAGAATAATCGAATACTTTATAATAACACCTCTGTACTTTTCTTCAGTAACTTTTTGAGTTCAGAGCTTTAACTACAAACTGCTAAAATATCAAGTATTATGTCAGATACTCTAAGTGTAATCGAGTATTTCAGTCAGAAGTATTTGTAGTCTCCCTGCAGTCTGTCCCTGCATGTTGATCACATCTGTGTTGGATTTGGACGGGGAACACCCCAGCAGTCCCTGCACACACTCCGAGTGTGTGTGTGTGTGTGTGTTTATTTCCTCCATGTGCTCGAGTTCACCATCAGTCACCCGTAACCACGACGACGAGGTCATGTGATGTTTTCCACCTCCCGTCCGGCCAATTGGAGCACAGCGTGCCCGGCTGCGATTGGGCGGCTGCAGAACATACATGATGTATGTTTGCGTCACGCTTCAGGTTTCTGACGTTTGTCATGTTACGTTTATTCGTCCCCTCTGAACTCCTGACAGAAAAAAAAAAGCTTTTGTCTTTTTGGTGCTTGAAATCTGGTGGAAGATTAATAATTTCTGCAGGAAGTGGAATTCATTTGGTCACCAGGAAACAAAGGCCTCATTTAAAAAGGCTGTTTAAAGGCTGTTTCTGATGGTGAGTGTCTGTCTATCTGTCTGTCTGACATCTCATCAAAGTTTGAATGGGTTGAAATAACTACAATAATAATATTGTTATCTGAAAACCAAGAACAGTCTGAGTCTGAGTTTGTATTTTCTGCAGTATTTTATTGTGTAAAATGAATTTTTGTTTATATAATTTATGTTTTGTCTGTAACTCATAGTTGTGCTGCATCGGCACAATCAGTGTGCAAATCAGTACTTAAATCATTTTTATTTATAATGAATTCATTTTAATTATCCAGTGTCACGTGGTTCTTCATAAATTGGTTATTTGAAGTTTTGGTATCTCTAGACGTTATTCTGGCACGATTATAACTTGGATAGAAACTGTTTATTGTCCTCACAGGATGAAGAAGAAGCGTCTCCTCTGCTGGTTAAATAAAGTTCATTTAAAACAAATGAACTGATCTGAGTTCAGTTTTAAAAAGTTTATTTATCCACCAGCAGAGGGAGCTGTTACTGTGTGAGGCTCAGCCAGAGGCAGGAAGTGGTTAAATATCAGAGAGATGATGAACAGTTAGTCAGTGAATTAATGCTGTTTAAAGCCTAAATGTGCAAATGATTGCAAATATAATTATCACTTTATTATTTTCTGTGGATTTTGGGTTAATTCATGCTTTATTTTGTGGATGTTCTCATGTTGGGGTGTTATGTTGTGTTATATAAATGATTTTAAGTCACAAGGTTTATAACGTCAGTAATACTTCAATGTCTTTCAGTGTCATATGTAATCAGATAAAATAATAACATATGACTCTTTTTCCTTCTTTAATTTGTAACGTGGAGCGATGGAGAGGTCATCAGACTGCAGCACACACACCTCCACCGATACTACGACTACAAGACTACTACAGCTACTATCACTGAAAAAATGATCTGTCTCACCTGTCTGTCTGTCTGTCCAGCTGTCAGGAGGCTGTGAGTTAGTGGTGGTCCTGTTGGATTTCTCCTCGGGGGGGCCCGGAGAGCTCAGCGTTCGCTGTGGTCAGACTGTGGAGCTGGTGGAGCGCTCGGCCGAGCGGCCCGGGTGGTGTCTGGTCAGGACGACGGATCAGACGCCCCAGCAGGTAATAAATCAAACATCCCCAATAATCAGAATAATCAGAGTCAGATTTATCACCAAGCAGGTTCCACATACAGAGAAGTTATCCTGACGTGTTGGTGCAAAAAAATACAGAATATAAAGAGAAAAAATGTTCAAAATATAAAAGCACAGCAAGAACTTCAAATGAGATGTATAAATTAAATATAAGAGAGATTATTAAGTTCATATTTTTTATAAAGTTGTATAAAAAATATTAAAATAAAACATTTAAATAAAAGATACATTCACAGTTTACTGAATATTTACGAACGTGAGAAACCAGACGAATGTACAAATGTCAAAAACTAAAATATCAAACCTGTGTGTTCTCACCTGTATGTTCTCACCTGTGTTTTCTTACCTGTGTGTTCTTACCTGTGTGTTCTCACTGTGTGTTCTCACCTGTGTGTTCTCACCTGTGTGTTCTCATGTTCTTACCAGTGTGTTCTCACCTGTGTGTTCTCACCTGTGTGTTCTTACCTGTACCTGTGTGTTCTCATGTTCCTGTGTGTTCTCACCTGTGTGTTCTCACCTGTGTGTTCTCATGTTCTCACCTGTGTTTTCTTACCTGTTGTTCTTACCTGTGTGTTCTCACCTGTATGTTCTTACCTGTATGTTCTCACCTGTGTGTTCTCACCTGTATGTTCTTACCTGTGTGTTTGTCTGTTTCCTGCAGGAGGGTTTAGGGTTTACTGCCGATGAGCGCCCTCTGCCTGTCACACTCGCACAGTGCAGCTGACATGGAGGGGCTCCTCCCGGCCTCCACCACCTCCTCCAGCACTTCATCCACACCTGCACCACCACCTCCACCACCTCCTCCTCCTCCTGCAGCTCCTCCTCCACCACCACCACCTCCTCCTCCAACAGCTCCAACTCCTCCTCCACTGTGAGCGCCACCCGCGGTGAGTATCAGGCCACGCCTCCGCACGTCAGCTCTTCTTTCTACGCAGGCTAAAAAAACTCTGAGTCTATAATCCGACCGTTTCTCATCATTTTGCAGATTTTTGACTGAATTTTTCATGCAAAAGTTTTCTGTTGCTGCTTGTGTTAATTTGACATGAAACACCTCAGAGGTTCGATTTTAAATTAACTTTAAATTCGACCAAAGAAGAATAAGTTCCCCTCTCTGAGCTGTGCATTCAGATGAAACGGTCGTCGTTCGGTCGTCAACAAGTCAGAACCATCAAAATGTCCTTTAAATGTAGTGAGCTCGTCATCGTTATAAACAGCAGATTATTGTTCAGTCTCACATGACTTAATATTTGTTTATTTTTCCAGCTGTGAGTTCAGTCTAAGATCAGACCAATCTAATGAAAGAGAAGTCAGGTACAAGAAACCAAAAGACAGTAAGAATCATTAAATTTACATCTTGTCAGTAAACACAACAGGTGTGAATATTAATAATAGTTTTATTTTGAAGTTTGATTCTTTACCTGACGTGAAGCAAAGTACAGCAGCAGCTAACATCCAGACATCCATCAACACACATCAACATACATGAACACACATCAACATACATGAACACACATCAACATACATAAACATTTCCACCATCTGCAGCACTTCCTGTGTTTGACCGTCACTTCCTGTTTAAACAGAGGCAACTTTAAACATCCTCAGCTGACCGCGCGCCGTGTTGAACTGTCGTCTCACATCCTGCCTCTCTGAGCGCCCGAAATATTTTAATCCATGTTTGTGAAACGCACACACACACACACAGCATAAAAAATGAAGCAGGTTTCGTTTGTTTGTGTCTCTTCACTTCTTGTAAAGTGAAAAAATACGATGTTATCTTTTAGCTCCGCCTGTGACGAGTGAGTTTTTGAACTCATGATTAATGAACGAAATTTTCCTCCACATCTTCTTCTGTGATTGTTCTGATAAATATGAACGTGTCCGTCCTCGCCGCACCAACACAAACTGTTCACGTCAAATTCAGATGAAGTCTTCGTGTTGTTTCAGAGTGAACGTTCAACCGCACCAGAGTCTGATAAGGAACTTTGTCCAAGTCCTAATCTGGTTTGGCAAGATGTGTCTCACACACACACACAAACACACACTCACACACACACACAACACACTCACACACACACACACACACACACACACAACACACACTCACACTCACACACACACACACACACACACACTCACACACACACACTGTCCAGAGGTGAGGTGGTTTCGGGGTTAAAGTTAAACATTGACCTGAAGGAGTTTCAGACTCAACAGGAATCCACCGTTTACCATCCGGACGGCCTGCTGAGCTCCGTCACCAAACAATGGAGCTCGTTAAAAATAAAGAACTCTTTATTTACATCTGCTTTTTATTTATTTCACTTCACTACTTTACTTTACTCTGTCACAGCCAGCACTTTATTTCTCTTCTATTTATTTATCATGTTGAAGTGGATTTTAAGTTGATCAGTTAAGATTGTTTTATATTTTTGTGTTTCAATTTAATTTCATTATTTATTATTTTATAATAATTAAAATTCAGTTTAATCTTCCTTACTATCTTATTTAAAGTGTTTTAATTTATTTTGTTTTTCATTATTTAGATTTTATTTTGACAAGTCATTTCATTTCATTTTCATCATACTTTATTTTATTCAAAGTTAAATTGTTTTTTTTTTTTTTACTTGTATTTTATTTCATCATTTTTAATCAAAATTATTATTAATTATTATTTATTCGATTTTCAGTTAGATTCAATTTTTTGTAAATATTTAAATGTATTTGTGTACTTCCTTTTTTTTTACTTTACTTTCTTTTCATGTTTTGTTTTTATTACATCATTTTCTTATTATTAGTTTTATCAAACCTTTTTATTAATTTTAGTTAATTTCATTTGATTTTCAACAATCATCACTTTCTCTGTCAGTTTGTAAACATCATTAGTATGTTAGCCCCACCCCCTGTTCAACCAGACCACGCCCCCGCGGTTAGCCCCGCCCCCAGCAGGGCTGGTCAGTGTTCATTCAGCGTCGGAGAGGAAACGTCTCTCTGCGTCTTTATGTCGCCTCTCGTTGTTTTTTACATTTTCTTCTGAATGGACTGATGCTGAAGCATGCGGAGGGGCAGAGGTGCATGCTGGGATTGTTCTGCTGTTTGGGGGAGGATTGTGGGAGAGGACGAGCGAGGTGGGTTTGAATCAGAAACACAGATGGAGAGAGAGAGAGGAAAGATCAGTGTGTGTTAATGAAGAACAAGGTGACCGTCTGTCTGTCTGTCTGTCAGCCTGTCGACCACTACAGCAAAGCTAACACACACACACACACACACACACATTACACACACACACACACACAGGAATGTTATCTGTGTGTGTGTGTGTGTATGGTGTGTGTGTGAGAACAGGACATGCAGGTTTCACCCTGAACACACACACATGTATTGTGTCAGCATGGGAGGTCGACAGGGCGAGCTGTCGGTCTCTCACCTGTCTCGCTCTCATTGTTATTTTTTCTGTGTTGGCCTGTAAAATATTTGCACATTATCTAAAAAGTATTATTGTGTCTGTTTATTGATATTTTCATTGATGAAGTTTTGCTTCTCTTCGTGTTTTGATTGAACACATTAATAAAAACAGGAGTGTGTAGGTGTGTTTTAAGCGTGTTTTAAGCGTGTTTTGTCTGTGTGCAGATTCTGGTCTGTACGGCTCTGAAGCTTTGGGGCTGCAGACTCAGACCTGCAGCCAAAGTGAGTCAAACTCATCGAATCTGAATTTTACCGACCGTCCTGACGAGCAGTGAACTCACCGTGTCCTCCTCCCTCCCTCCCTCAGGTGCCATCTCCCCCACCGTGTTTGGAGTGGGCGGGGCTCCGGGAGGCGCCGTCGGCTCTCCGGGACCCAAGCGAACCGTTTCAGGGACCGGAAACACCCTGAAGGTAACGTCAACAGGAAGGTTGTCGACAGAGCTGCATGAGCGGGACATCACTGTAATACTGCAGCTGTTACCTGGATACACATACATTTATACAGAAATATTACTTTATACTCCTCAGGGGAGCCTGCGAATCCTTCTGGACATCAATAAAGTCTTACTGATTATATTTGTAGCATTAATCTGTAGTATGTAGTGGAGGAGAAGCAGAAAGTAATAAAAAATTAAAGTACTCGAGTAAAATACAAGTACTGCAGAATGTAGTTCAGTACTTGAGTAAATGTACTTAGTTACTCTGAGTGGTGGTGATGCTGTGTTTGTTGCAGCGCTGGTTGACGAGTCCCGTCCGGAGGCTGAGTCAGGGGAAGGCTGACGGACAGAAGAAGCCTCCAATCAGAACCAGGAGGCGGGACAACAGGGCGGAGCAGGCCACACCCCTCAGTAGCAACGCACGCAGACGGTACGCACACACACACACACACACACTCACACACACACACACACACTCACACACACACACACACACACACACACACACACTCACAAACACACACACACACACACACACACACACACACACACATACACACACACACACTCACACACACACACATAGAAAAGTGAAGTTGGAGTTTCTGTTGTTTTGTTTCTGCAGAAGGCGAGGAAGGAGGAGGCGGGGCAAAGCGGAGGGGAGGAGGAGCCAGAGGAAGAAAGCCACACCCCTCTCCCACCTCCCATGCAGATCATCAAAGACCCAAACAACCCCGAGGTGACCGTGGGGGCGTTAATGAGGGCGAGGGGCGTTAATGAGGGCGGGGGGCGTTAATGAAGGCGGGGGGCGTTAAAGTTTCAGGAAGCTTCAAACAGCTGCAGATGATAAAAATGATGTCGAGAAGATCGGTGAAAAAATCTGGATGTGATCTTCATGAACACGTCGTAACGTCTCCGTCTCTCTTCAGGCTCTGGACTCAGATCAGGGCTCCAACGAGTCCGACACCGAGCAGAGAAACAAAGCTCTGAGAGGACGAATGTAAGACGCACAACAGTTTCAGACAGCGTGACGGCCAGCAGGGATTAACAGACTTCACGTGAACTCTGTGTGTGTGTGTGTGTGTGTGTTTGCAGGTTTGTGGTTAACGAGATGATCCAATCAGAGAAGGACTATGTGAAGGACCTGGGTGTGATTGTGGAGGTGAGACTCTACATACAACATTTAAACTCTGACAAACGATAAGACAAGACGACGTAAAGACGCTGACAGCAGATGAAATGTGTGTGTGTGTGTGTGTGTGTGTGTGTCTCAGGGCTTCATGTCCAGGCTGGAGGTCAGAGGGATCCCAGAGGACATGAGAGGAAAAGACAAGATCGTCTTCGGCAACATCCAGCAGATCTACGACTGGCACCATGAGCGAGTCCGTCCACACACACACTAAACACACACTCACAAACACACACACTCATAAACACACACTAACAAACACACACACACACACACTCACAAACACACTCACAAACACACACTACCAAACACACACTCACAAACACACACTCCACAAACACACACACACAACACACACACACTAACAAACACACACTCACAAACACACTCACAAACACACACTACCAAACACACACTCACAAACACACACTCACACAACACACACACACACAAACACACACACAAACACACACTCCACAAACACACACACACAGACACACTCAAACACACACACTAATAAACACACACTCACAAACTCACAAACACACATTGACAAACACACACTCTCACACTCGGTGTGTGTTTTCTTTCAGTTTCTTCCTGGTGGAGTTGGAGCGTTGTGTTCAGAATCACGACCTGCTGGCCGACCTCTTCATCAGACACGTGAGTTTTATTTCACAAACTTGTTATGTCACCACGCAGACGCTCGATAAAATGTGTGTGTGTGTGTGTGTGTGCAGGAGCGTCGCCTCCACATGTACGTGGTTTACTGTCAGAACAAGCCGAGGTCAGAGTTCATCGTCATCGAATACGAGACCTTCTTTGAGGTAACGCGTCTCTTCTGTTTCTGAAAATATTCGATGTTTTATTCTTTCTTTCTTTACTTTGATTCATCCGCCGCTGAAAGTAGTCCCCAACAAAAAACTGTGTGTTTTTAAATATTTACACCTCCAGTAGGAACCAATGAGAGCTGAGAGCCGCATACAGGTCAGACAGAGTTTAGAGACGCACCAGCATGTTGTTGGTTTTTGGTCGTTTCATGAGATTTAGTGATAAAATGTAGAAAATAAGCAGACTTATTATTCAGTACTAATATATTCACATGTTGATGTTTTTATGTAAAGTCTTTTCTACTCTTTATTTATGTCCTTTCTTTATAAGTTTTTGATGGAAATTAAGCTGCAACTAACGATTATTTTCATTTTTGATTGGTTGTTTTTTGCAAAATGTTATACAATAGTGAAAGTCAAGTATGTTCAGCTTACAATGATATGAAACAAAAAGCAACTAAAAGAGATGTTTTATAATTTTAGGTGGAAAAATGATGAAACCATCCTGATTAAATAAAAATCACAAACAGACGAACCGGCATGTTTCACTAAACGGTCAGATTTTTGAATGGAGTTTGGTCTGGAGGACAGCGACTGTTCTGTAACAAAAACAACACAAGACCAGTATGAATCTGAAGTCTGTCTGTCTGTCTGTCTGTCTGTTCTGTCTGTCTGCCTGTCTGCAGGAGATTCAGCATGAGATCAGCTGCAGGATGTCGATCAGTGATTATCTGATCAAACCCATCCAGAGAATCACAAAGTACCAGCTGCTGTTGAAGGTCTGTAACAACCTGCAGCAAAACATTTTATTTTTTATGACCGTCAAACGTCTTCATCGTCTTTTTGTTCCTCTTTGCTCAGGATTTTCTCAAGTACACGTCCAAAGCAGGACTCGACTGTGAAGAGATCGAGGTGAGTCTCGGCTGTATTTATATTTTATCAGTCGTTTTATGCAGCGTGTTTCTTTCTTGGAAGAGCAGGAAGCAGTTGGACGTGAAGATGCTGTTGTCATGGCGATGAGGAGGATGTTAAATGATTTAAAGAGGATGGTGAATCATCGCCCCGTAAACCATCATCAAACTTTTGTAATATTTAACAACCGTGTGTCTGTTTGTGTGTGTGCAGAAAGCGGTTGAGCTGATGTCACTGGTACCGAAGCGCTGCAACGACATGATGAACCTGGGACGCCTGCAGGGATACGAGGTACACCTGCCTGTCTGTCTGCCTGCCTGTCTGCCTGTCTGTCTGCCTGCCTGCCTGCCTGCCTCTGTCTGTCTGTCTGCCTGTCTGTCTGTCTGTCTGTCTGCCTGCCTGTCTGTCTGTCTGTCTGCCTGGGCATGGGGCTGGAAATGGTGGAAGTATCTGGTCAAACATCAGTGGAGACTTTTTTAAAGCTGCAGTATTTTTATATGAATCATAGAAAAAAACGTGAAAATGTTGAAAATGAAGCAGCTTTTTGGAGCTTTTTGGCATCTTTCAGCTCCAAGTTGTGGTTTAACTAAACACAATGAAAGAAATTGAACAAGTTCAGAAACTCACTCAGATCAGTGAGGAAACTATAAAGGACCGAGAACAGAACCCTGAGGAACCCCACGATTAGAGCATGTCTGATAACATGTTAGCAAGACTACATTACTCTGACAAAGTAATGAAACATACACAGAGTCTCACCTGTCCTCACCTGTCTCCCTTTCCTCACCTGTCTCCCTTTCCTCACCTGTCTCTTTGTCCTCACCTGTCTCTTTGTCCTCACCTGTCCTCTTGTCCAGGGGAAGTTGACGTCTCAGGGGAAGCTGCTGCAGCAGGAGACTTTCTGTGTTTGGGAGCAGGACGGAGGAGTTTTGTCTCGGAGTAAAGAGCGAAGAGTTTTCCTGTTCGAGCAGATCATCATTTTCAGCGAACTGCTACGTAAAGGCTCCAACAACCCGGGATACCAGTTCAAGAACAGCATCAAGGTCAGACCGGTTAATCCTGGTTAAAGACGAGGGTCTGTGTTAGGCCGGTTAAACTGTTTAAACTGGGAGTAATGGAGTTATTTGTGTGTGATCAGGTGAGTTACCTGGCCATGCAGGACACTGTGGACGGGGATCCCTGTAAGTTCGTGTTGTGGTCTCGCGGCTCGGCGGAGCGCTTCACACTGCAGGCGTCCTCCGCCAGCATCAAGATGACCTGGGTGGAAACCATCGCCACCCTGCTGGACGCCCAGAACAACTTCCTGTCAGGTGAGTACATTCACACAGCTCCCCTGAAAACACCCTGAATCTCTGAAACATCTTTTAAATTCTTTCAAATGTCTTCCGATCTCCTCAAAATATCCCAAAGTGTTCCTGAACCTCCCTTAAACATCAAGAAAACATTGTTCTGTCAGTAAACAACCTTTGATTATCATCACATCTCCCCGAAACATTCCTGATTCTGCCTGAATCATTTAAATCTGTTATAAATCCTCCCTGACACATCACTGAATCTCATTAAATCACCACTGAAAGATCCTTAAATCTTGAAATGTCTTTAAAACGGCTTAAATCCAAAGATATTTCAGAATGATCCCTCAGTCTCTGAAACGTCCTTGTATCTCCATAAAATATTGTTGAATCTTCCTAAAGTATCTTTCAGTTCTAAGTTTTTTGTTTATTTTGATTTTAAAATTTAATTTAATCTAAAACGTGCTGTTTAACTCTGGATTTGTTCTGGTTTAGTTGAACTTAATCTGACCTGGTTTGAACTCTTTGTGTGTCCACAGCTCTTCAGTCTCCCATTGAGTACCAGAGGAAGGAGGGCGGGATCTCTGTGACCCGACCTCTGTCATCAGGGCGACCGCCGTCGGCCCCGCCCACGCCCAATGGCCACGCCCCTCAGCCTCCTCCTGATAGCGAGCAGGACGACCAGGTTTGGGTCTTTGTTTAATCCCTGGATAAACCTTTCATTTTCATTTTTAAAGTTTAGGTTAAAGCTGAAATAGTTAATAATAATAATGAGGCCACATGACCTTTAACCCCTCAGGAGCTGGTGCTGGTGCTGCAGGACTTCGTGGCGGTGCGGGAAGACGAGATCTCAGTGTTTCAGGGGGAGAAGGTTCAGATTCTGGCGTCCAACCAGCAGGGTCAGAGTTTGGTTTACCGGCCGGCCAACAGCGACTCACGCCTTGGCCGCCGAAGGCTGAAGGTGCCACGGAGCGTGCTCAAAACACACTGACACACACACACACACACACACTGACAGCGTGGTCACAGTCTGGTTTACTACAAGTCCACACACTGCAAAGATAACAAGCCCAAAGGCATGCTGGGAAACGATGGTTAGCTCTGAGAGGTGGAGCCTTAAGGTGGCGATGTCAACACTGTTAATTCAGCAACCTCCTGAGCAGCGCCCCCATCAGGACAAACTCAGCGAACGCTTCAGAAGAGATTCTGAACATTACACATGAATTCACCTGTTTCTGGACTTTATGACATAAAATGATTCGTCCTTTGTTCTACAAAATGTCAGAAAATGGTAAAAGCGTCTTAAATTAGCTTCTTTAATCCGACAAACATCCAGTGAGATTATTGTCACAAAAGAGAAAAAAAAACATAAAACTGTTTGTTTTTCTGGTGGTCAGATTATTTCTACGCCACCAAACACGGGAAACTAAAAACAGTCCAGGAAACGTCAAACATACTCAGTGTGCTCTGCTGCCACCTACAGGCAGAACGGTGACAGAACAAACCACATCTGGATGATTTAGATATTTCTTACCTGTACTGGAGCTTAATGTAATGTTTGTCCTGAGGGTGGCGCTGCAGCACGTTTAGCAGGTTAAATTAAGTGTTTTTTTTATTATCAATTAAAAGTTTATCCTTCGAAACGAGTATAAATCTGAAGGGGATTATTTTACTGACAGCCCAAACAAACAGCCCAAAAACAAAATAGATCAGCTGATGACGTCATCTCTCAGTGTGAGTTTTCTTTCTGACCTTTAATTCGATGAATCCTTCATAAAACTTTTTAGAGGAAAAAGATTAGAAAATATCTGAAAAAATCGGATCAATTATTTAGTGACCGCTCAGATTTTCAGTGCAGCCTCTGGCGGGGTCCCGCCCCTCAGGTTGGACATCGCCATCCTTCAGGCTCTGACACACACACACACACACACACACACACACACACTCCCAGCAGCAGGTACTGTTAGTCTCCCCCCTCCTTCCTGGTGCTTCAACGATCAGCCAAAACACACCTCTGTCCTCTCCTCGTCCAATCATACGACGCCGTCGGGTTGGCCCCCAGTTTACTGCCCCGAGCAACCAATCACACTCTGATGACATCACAAACTGTGTCCCGCGGGTCAGTGGGAGGGAGACCAGATGACCACACCATCATCATCATCATCACCACTGACAGACTGGGAATCCAGGAAGCTGTGGTTGCCTAGCAACAAGAGACAATAAGATAAAAAAAATAAAAGCTCCTCCTGGAAGAGAAGAGGTGAAAAGACCCGTCAGCCAATCAGAACTGAGCTCTCCGCCTGTCATCCTGTTAATAGTGTGTATAAACAGACTGAGGACACACACACACACACACACACACACACTCCATACACACACCACTGCTATGATGAAGATAACGAAGATGATTAATTATTGATGATTATGATAATTAAGAGTAATAGAATCTGTTTTTCACCTCAATAGAAAAAAAAGAGAGAAACTGTTTGTCATATTAATGTTTGTGTGTCAGAGAGAGCGTGTGTGTGTGTGTGTGTGTGTGTGATAGTGACGCTGTCCTGTGTGTGTGTGTGTGTGTGTTTTCCACGGACAGTTAGGTGGTGTCCCGGTGTAGCGTTGCCATGACGACACTCGTTGTGTTTGCGGTGACACCCGTTTTTTTGTCTTTTTAGCGAACCAGAGCTGCCGCCCCATCCCCTCCTCTAACCTCCATCCTCCCCCCGCCCTCACCCCTCTCCACCTCCCATCACCGTTACCATAGCAACGGGCGGCGGCTCGTGCAGCTCTGGTTAGTTTGGATATTCTGATTATGCATTTCTTGTTTGTGTATATAGACCAGACCTCCAACTGCTACTCCACCAACTCTGGACACTCAACCTGTCTGTCTCTCCGTCCGCTCCGTCTGTCTGTCTGTCTGTCTGTCCGTCCCACAGACAGACAGACAGCAACTCAACCTACTGTGACTGTCTGTTTCTACTAAAACCTGAAGCTGTAACCTTCAACACGCTCTCTACCTGTCTCTCTACCTGTCTCTCTCTCTACTCTCTGTCTCTCTCTCTGTTTCTCTGGTGCCATTCTCAGACAACACCCCGGGCCTTAAGGAGCTCCGCAGCCTGTCGGTGCACTGCGGGGGGGTTAGGAGGTCACGTGGTGCACTATGAAGGGTGCAGGGGGGGACAAAGCAAACTATGAAGGGTTTATGGTGGAGCGCCGCCTCCAAGGGAGCTCCTGAGTTTGGATTTTTGAAGCTGATTAGACAAGATGTTGGTTTTTTAGAGGCAACACACACTGGTACGACAGGATGTTTACACTGTGGAGGTCGTCTTCACACTTTGTTTATTTTTATTTATACTTTTCACGTGAAGACCAAACTACCAGTACGATTCAACTACAGAGCTGTTTATAGATGTGGTGAGGATGGCCGTGTTGAGAACTTTTAATCTCAACATTTAGGCCAACATGGAGAGCAAAATTTAAATGTGAGCATGCTCAGCTCCATCTGCTGGTAAGATACGATAAGAACAGTTACTCAGTGAAGTTTGCTTTAATGCAGCTGTCACAGCACCGTCACACCGCCTTCTCTTCACAAAACAGCAACAAACACAAAACCTCAACATCTGAAAGATTCATGATGGATGTTTCACTCTGATGGAGCCGCCGTCCTGATGTGAACCTGCTGAGATACAGTAGCTCGGTGTATAAAGGTATAAACACATGGAAACACCTAACAGATCCTAAACGTCCATTCGTTCAGAACATCTCCTCTTTGTTTGGATTAAAACATAATCCTGCCTGCATTTTATTCAAAACGACTGGCAGTGAACGTTGTGATGCTGCGTGACGTCCCGGTGTGTGTTGCTCTTCAGCGTAGTTTCATGCTGCGTTCAGGCCATGTGGGACCTTCGAGACTTCACAGCATCACCTCTGATATCCAACCTGCTCGAACGATACTGAAGTGTCGTCGTTCGATTGTTTGAGGTGTTTAAACACAAACATCATGGAGTGTGAGTATTTTTAACGTCACCTCGTGTCTCGTCCTTCATGACCTGAACTCAGCCTTCGTCAGGTGAATGACAGTAAAACGTGGATGCTACCTTTGTTCCCTTTTCAGGAATGGAAAATGATTTTTGTCTTCAACATGTCAATGTTGTGTTTGGGAATGCAAAAAAAAGAGTAGAAAAAGTAAAAGTGTCATCTATGGGGTCCAAAATATATTAACACGTCCACAAAGTCGCAGCTTGTGAACTCGGAGTGCACCAGGAGGATTTAAGGCAGACTGTAGTGCACTACAAAGGGCACAAGGTGGCGACGGTGCACTTTGATGTTGTGTGTGCATTATAAAGAGTTTAAGGAGGGAGAAAGTGCACTAAGGAAGATTTTATGGTAAAAGAGTTTCACTATTTAGAGTTTTAACTCTGACATGGTGCACGATGAAAAGTTTCAGAAGGAAGGTGGTGCACTAATCAGGGTTTAAGGTGGAAAATAGCACACTATGACGGGCCTGAGTGCTGCACTGCTGAGGGTGAAGTGTAGAAAGAAGTGCACTATGAAAGGTTTAAGGTGGAAAGTAGCGTATTGTGGCAGGTTTAGGGGGTAAATAGTGCACTGCAGAGGGCGTAGGGTGCTGTTTGAGACCTAGCCTTGTTGCCGATTGGCAAACTCAACTAACCAATCAAACAGTGTTATTTGTACAGAACTAACAGCTGCTAACTGACTGCTAACAGCTCTCTGTCGTTGTTTGTAATAAACTTCATTTTTCATCCAGAACTGTCTGGGAGTGGTTTTTATTCTTTGATGATGTATCCTGTACATTGATTATTGATTATATATGATCAGAACCATGTAGGAAGGAAGATTTAAACAACACTTGGTTAAAAACTGGTCTCTGGTCTGAAGCGTTTCCTGGATCGGTTTGCACAAAAGGTTCACATCACTGGTTGTTAAGATCGTTCAGGTAACGTCCAATAAACCAAAGACGGCTGCTTCCTGTTAGATAATAATAATAAAGTGGATCCACCAGTGAAACGTGAAACATCTGAGCTGATGAAAAGGTCGTCCTGCAGAGACTCCTCCCATCATGTTTGATAACTGATTCCCCGTCCTCCCCCAGCAGGCGCTGGATCCACGATATGAAAACGCTGACTTCAAACAGGATGTGAACTTTGGTGTCGTTTTCTTGAAGCGTCTTAATTTATTTCAGAGTCTCAAACTTCACAGTCTTTATCGAAGCAGAGGCAGAAATGTTACTCTGCCTCCAAAATGTTTTAACTGATCAAATGATTTTTACTTTCAGTCATCAGTGGGACACACTGCAGAACTGTGACCTGCAAACAAACGCTGATAAAGGGTCATAAACTGATTTAACCAATTACACAGCAGAGATACAGCTGACAGGGCCGAAGGTCAAACACCTGTCTCATATCTACTCACACTTTCTCACACACTGCAGCCATTCATAATTCATATGGAGACAGAAAACACAAGTAAGAGTTTGGAAATCAGCTTTTAGATTTAAAATGAGAAGAAATATAATCACGACTTAAACAATACATTTATTTAAACTAAGAAGTGTTTTACTGCAGCTTTGTTAAAACATGCAGAGCAGCTGAAACGTCATTAAAGAAAAGCCAATTTTCATTCTTTTTATGAGTGTTTTTGGGGGGAGATAAATGAACAAGAAATAAATTGATGTGCAACAACAATTAGTTGATAAAAATATAATCAGGAAAAAGTTCAAGTAATTTTTGCGATTCTTTTGGAAAAAAACAAAGCATTTGCTTCTTAAAAAACTGATTTAAAGTTATCGACTATTTTCATTATTTCCTGACAGGACATGAGCTGATAATCTTTGTTTACCGTCCAAATGAGAATAAACTGATATTTGCTCATTTTAAGCTGCATAATGAAAAATTACAAATGAATAAAGAAGCTGAAATAAAGTTTGACTCCTCATAATATCAAAATAAAAATCACAGTTTAAAACATCGATTCATTCTTGTTCAGTATAGATCTTAAATAAACCTGCACACAGCTGATTAAATGAGCTAAATTAACAGCAGGCAGTTTATCTGAGTCTGCGTTGAGACGGCTGATAAAGTGAATTATGTCCCAACACGCTGCCTGTTATCGTCTTTCACAAATTATCAGGTCTGTTTATGATTCAAGTTCAAGGATTTATCCAGACTCACTTCAATGTTTCAGCATGTTCCCCTTCAGGGTAAAAGCACAAACAGACTCACAGTAAAACAAACTCAACAGTGATTCAACACAAGTCACGTTTAAAAGAAATAAAAATTAACTCCTGTAAAGATAAAAACTCGAGACATGTTTATGTTTTGTAAGTTCAGCTGGACCTGACTGTATAATGAGTCTTTGTTTGTCTGTACGATGGATATGATGCTGAGCGCTGAACATGTGAAGCTATAAGTGGGCCAGAGATGGACGTCCCCACCACTCAGGCTTTTATTGTGAAAAGCAGGCTGAAGTCCACAGAAGAGCAGTTACACAACTGAGTTTTCTCTGCATGTTTGGTTTTGTGAAACATGGACACCATCACGTAGATGAAGACGAGCCCTATTTAAATTCAGTGGCTGTCCGTCTGTCCGCTCAGACGCTCGACATCAGGACGGAAACATGCAGTCGATATTTGCTAAAAATGGACTGGAAACCCCCGAGCCGGTGAAAGCTCAGGTGACAGGTGAGTTTAAAGAGTCTCAGACAGGAAGGATGTTTAAAATGTTTGAGCTTTTATACAGTTAATACTTTCATTTTCATTACAACTGGAACTATTCTTTCATTTAAGGAGACAGAAAGGTGCTCACTGTCTGATTGGATTATATCGTTTTATTATTTTTATCTTTATTAAATGATGACATGATTTTATGTTTAAAATCATTTAAAGTTGAACGTCACTGTAATTTTGCAGAATTTCTCAACTGAACTTTAAAGCAGCTTTATTATATGTTTTCTTCATTTGGTTTCATCCTCTTGTTTATATTTCCGAGTGACCTTCAGCTGTGGTTTGCAGTTTTTCATTACCAACATCAACATCAGCCCTTAACCTTTAAAACGAACCCTTTGACCTTCAGGCTCCCTGCCGTCCTGGCTGCAGGGCACTCTGCTGAGGAACGGGCCCGGCCTTTTCTCCGTGGGCGACTCCGAGTACAACCACTGGTTTGACGGCATGTCGCTCATCCACAGCTTCACCTTCGCCGACGGTGAGACTGTCACTGACGTTCAGATTTACAAAAGCATCATGATAAAGAAAAATCACCACAAAGAAAACCTGAAACTTTGACTCTGAAGAGGGAAGACTCGTTACCGGTCAGGTGTTCAGATGTGATGTCATTTCAGGCGACGTGACGTACAGAAGCAAGTTTCTGAAGAGCGAAACCTACAAAAGAAACATCAAGGCCGACAGGATCATCGTCTCCGAGTTTGGAACCATGATCTACCCAGATCCCTGCAAGAACATCTTTGCCAGGTCGAGAACTGATCTACTTAATCCAGGATACAGAGATCTGTTATAGTTAATCCAGGATATTTACAGATCTGTTTTAGTTAATCCAGGATACAGAGATCTTTTTAGTTAATCCAGGATACAGAGATCTGTTTTAGTTAATCCAGGATATAGACAGATCTGTTTTAGTTAATACAGGATACAGAGATCTGTTTTAGACAGATCTGTTTTATATAGATATAGACAGATCTGTTTTAGTTAATCCAGGTTTTCTGGTGGTAAAAATTGGACAAATGGACCTTTTCTTACGCTCTCATCAGGGCCTTCACACATCTCTGCAACGTCATCCCCGACTTCACCGACAACAACCTGATCAACATCATTCGTTACGGTCAGGATTACTACGCCTCCTCTGAGGTCAACTACATGAACCAGATTGATCCTGACACCTTGGAAACCATCGGAAGGGTGAGTCGGCCTCCGCCTGCCTCCTCAAAGCTCCAAAGGTTCATCAATCAGGTACAAATACTTCCTCAAACGCATCACTGATCAATATCACCACCAATCTCAGATAAACTACAGGAACCACATTGCTCTGAACCTGGCGACGGCTCACCCGCACTACGACGGCGAAGGCAACACCTACAACATGGGCACCGCCATCATGGGCCTCGGCCGGCCGAAGTACGTCATCTTCAAAGTGCCAGCTGATGCTTCAGGTACAGAAACAAAAGTTATGTTACTTCCTCTTATCGGCAGTGATATGGTGTCAGAGATTATCCAAACAGAGACGTTACATAACATCACCTCTTTATCTCCTCACAGCATCGAGTCTAATTGATTTATGATGCTGGTGTAAAGTGAAACTGCCCCACAAAGAAACTGGCAGGCTGACAGATGATGGCTGCTGTGTGCTGTATTTACAGTCATAAATAGGATACCTGCTCTCTCGGTGTCAGATTAAAGCACTGAGATTAGATTAGCAGAGGCTCAGCCCGACGAGCAGAAAAGATAAAAACTTAAACCTTGAGAATAAAATTTAAAATCTGGAGAAAAAGCAACTATTTCTTGAAGAATTTTACTGTTTGGAAAGCTTACCTCCAACAGATATTTAATCCTTTAAGCTGTAATAGAGCGTTTTTAACAGCAAACAGCAAGTTGTAGTTTTGTGCTCATTATAAATGAACTTTCTTCTCTTTTAAAACTTTACATTTTCGGTTTAAGGGTGACCAAAATTAAAATCTATGTAATCTATATCCTTAACATGTACCCGTAATCTGCTTTTGGCTGGTTTAAAAAAACAGATTAATAAATAACACCAGCAGTGTGTATAAAACACTTTAATCTAATCATGAGAAAACTTTGTTGTGTTTCAGATAAAGAACATAAGAAACCGGCTCTGAGGAAGGTTGAGCAGATCTGTTCGATCCCGTTTCGTTCCACTCTGTTCCCGAGTTACTTCCACAGCTTCGGTATGACAGAGAACTACATCGTGTTCGTGGAGCAGCCTTTCAAACTGGACATTGTCAAACTGGCCACCGCCTACTTCAGAGGGGTCAACTGGGGCAGCTGCCTCAAATACAACAAGGACGACATCGTGAGTCGATGAATGTTTTTAATGGTTTTATGAGGATTAAAATCAATGATAAAATCACACTGCCTGATGGATACAGCTTATGGAAACTAGAAACTGTTACGGTCAAGCTTTGAGGCTCGTTAGGTGTAAAAACTGCTCTTGAATTGAGCTGTTTTTACGATTAAAGACAAACTTACATCACACCTGTCTGTAACTTTCCTCCGCAGACTTTGTTCCACGTCATCAACAGAAAGACGGGTAAGTCTGTGTCCACTCGGTTTTATGGCGACGCTCTGGTGGTTTTTCACCACATCAACGCGTACGAGGCGGACGGCCACGTGGTGTTTGACCTCATCAGCTACAAGGACAGCAACCTGTACGACATGTTCTACATCCAGAACATGAAGCAGGACACCGGCAGCTTCCTGGAGTCCAACAAAAAGTTCAGCCCGCCGATCTGCCAGAGGTTCGTCCTGCCGCTCAACGTCTCCAAGGTGCAGTCTGCCTCAACGACACGGCACAAAACACTTTCCACCACCGTTTTATGAGCTGCAGGTCTTAACGAAGAGTTTGTGTTTTCAGGACTCTCCCAGAGGATCAAACCTGGTGACTCTGACGGACACGACGGCCCAGGCAGTGATCCAAGAGGACGGCTCCGTCTACTGCCAGCCGGACAACTTGTTTGAAGGTTCATCATCATCATCACTGCCAATCTGATTGATTTAAAGGTTTTAATCCTCCATAACTAACGAGTCTGCCTCCTCCTCAGGTCTGGAGCTGCCAGGGATCAACTACAGCTTCAACACTAAGAAGTACAGATACTTCTACGGCTCCAGGGTGGAGTGGTCGCCTCACCCCAACAAGGTCAAACACCTCAGACCGTCTGCAACACCACCAACGTCCAATTACTGTTAACAAGCTCAGGACAGACAAATTAATCAGAAATCAACAACAACAACAGCAACAATAAAATGAAAAAAACAATCGTGGATGATGATGAGATGTTTGCGGCTACACAAGCTGCTTTCAGTCAACAAGAAATCTTTTAAGCTAACGGAGCTGCTGTGCAGACTGACGAGATGAAGGTGGATTATAAACTTCACTCACAGTCACTGGCGAGGGAAAAGAAAAGGTCAATCAGCCTCCGTCCCAAAACAAACTGACCGACGTGAAAACAACGTGAGGCTGAAAGATCAGTCAGATTATCAAGCGCCATCATCTGGTTTAATTTGAATTCATCTGGTACTTCAGATGTACTCAAATTAAATCAATGCTAGCTAACTCCAGCATGTTAACGTAGATGAAAAGTCATCACGGACAAACATCTAAACCAAAGTTCATCACGGTCCAGATGTTGAGATGTTTCAGTGTTCGACCAACCACAAGATGATGCTAAAAACTAAAAGCTTTCATTTTCTCTCCTCCAACAGATCGCCAAGTTCGACATTGTCACCAGGAAACACGTCGAGTGGCAGGAAGACAACTGCTTCCCGTCGGAGCCGGTGTTCGTGGCGTCTCCGGGCGCCGTGGAGGAAGACGACGGTGAGGCCTTCGCTTCGTCCGCTCAACTCTTCAAACATGTAAAGACCTTCAGTGTTAAAACAGGGTGTTTTTTCTCTGGTTCTCCTTCCTGCAGGGGTGATCTTATCGTCCGTCATCTCTCCGGATCAAAACATCTCTCCATTCATGGTCGTCCTCAACGCCAAAACCATGAAGGAGATCGCCCGAGCGTCCATCCCCGCCAACGTCCACATGGACCTTCACGGACATTTCATCCCCGCCGCCGTCTGACGACCGACCGGATTCATTATTTATTTATCTGCTTCGATTAAGTCTTAACTCTGTTTCTTAACTTAAATCTTTCATTTTTGAAGATGTAACATTTAATGCACAGAAAGAAAATACAATCTTAAAGAAAATTAACGAGTCTGTTTTAGTTTCTCCTTTTATGTTTGTTTTTATGCACTTTAAAGAAGACTGAAAGGAAATATTTAATATTATAATTGCACATTAAGTAACAGCCACATTTCCATTAAATTTCCTGAACCCAGAGAGGATGAACTCTCTTGAACGACTTCAACAACTTTGCAATTGTGCCACCTTCAGGACAGATCGTGTTACAACATGCACATTTATTTGTAAGACACTTAAGTTTTGTTTTTTGGATTTTGTTCCAACTTCACTTTGTATTAACGTCATTCTTCACCTCATCGATTCAAAGGAGTAAAATGTTTTTATTAAACGTCTCCAGTGTTTCACTTTGTGGAAAATTCTTCTCAAACATGTTTTAAAATCTTTCAGATGTTTCTTTTATCGAGTTGAAGCTTCCATTAGAGTCGATAAACGTTTTGTACGGCAGTGTTTTGTTGCTTTCTGACTCTTTTTATATTTATTCTGGAATGAGTTTGTTAAAATGGAAAACGAAATTAGTGAACATCAAATATTAAAACCAGCTGGTTGATGAACGATTATTTTGTCTGTGTAATCCTGAACGAGCCTCATGTGTTTGTTTGAACTTTTCACGAGTGTCACATTAAAACTTTACATTAATAATTACAATCATTTACTGACTGACCAACATTAAACATGACAGCTTTTTTCTGGTTTCTTTTCACTAAAATTACTTTAAAGGCTCATTAACAGCAGACAGCATCGTCTCAAAATCTTCAGTTTACGTTCAACTTTCAGGGTTTTGTTTTAAAATCTTGTTGAATAGAAAAACTCAATTTGAATCTTCATGAGAAACTAAAAGTTGCTTCAAACTAAGAAAATGACCTGCTGTGACTTTTGACAAGAAGATATGAAGAGTTTAATGATCCTCAGTGAAGATAAACAGTAAAAATATTTATCCAATTAATTAAAATGCAGCCAAATTTTTATTAATTCAGTTTGAGCCTTAAATTCAATCTGTGTCTTTTGTTAGGTTTCTTAAGTTTATGTAAAAAAAAAATGTAATTCGAAGAAACTTTATGAAGTTTTCCCGATGATTCTGATGGCATTCAGGATCTTTACGTTGAAGAAAATCTTAATTCTGATATTTGGCTTCAGTTTTTTTAAGCGTAGACACAAATATTCTGACATTTGAGTATAAATACTTTTAGTTTGTCTTCAGTTTGTCACAAAACTCAAAAACGAGCTGAAGTCTGACCTCGAACATCAAAATGAAAATGAAAAATGTCAAAACTTGTAAAAACAATACAATTTTCAACAAAAAATTTCAATAAAACAATAAAGTCTGAATGAGTTGTGAACATTTCCTGAAAATATAAAAAACATCAGACCTGCTCAGTTTTTAGAGAATTTCTTTAATCCTTTTGAATTTGCATTGCAAATATTCAACATCAGGAGGAAGTCAGAAGTCGGGTCATTTTTTCAAACTGCCGTCGACCTCTCTGATCGGGATCAAACGTCTTGTTTGTTTGTTTGTTTGTGGCTGTCTGTCCCAGGCCGGCCTGGTGGGGGCGCTGTGCAGACACCAACACTGGATAGAGACTTTATGTTAGAGCTGTGACGACGAACTGGACCTTTAAAAACTCTCGACCTTTATACTCTGCACCTTTCTTCCTTTGCAGAGCTGCTGTTTTTCAGCAAGTTTGTCTCCGCTCTCATCACCATGACAACATCATCAAAATAAAGCTCATTAAATGTCGACTTATCAAATTTCTGCAAGTTTCAAACCACGAAACCAAAGTTTCCCTCAGAGTCAGAAGCTAAAAACTGACTGTGATCTGCAGTAAAATATGTTTGTACTACGTTACGTTCACATGTTAAAGTCAGTTTAACTTCTTGTGTTTTTAACTAAAGTAAAAGTCCAAAGGAAAAACAAACTGACGTTAAAGCAGCAGTTTTGGTTAAACTCTGTATTTAGTGTCGACACTACAGAATAAATCCTCTGTTTATACCATTTTATCTCAACATATTCAGGTATAATGTGATATAATTATGTTTTCCTGTAAATCAATTAAATTGTTTATGGACAAAAAAGTTTTTTTTTTTCTAATCCAGCAAATCAAATAACTGTTACAGTCCAGTAAATGAAACCGATCAAAGCTAACATGGTTTTTATGTTGTTTTGAGTTTCTTCGTTTCACCAAACCTCAGAGAAATGTTGATTTATTATTCTTATTAATTTATTCCCTGATCAGGTCGTTTCTTTATACTCCAATGTTCAGACGTAAAATTACAACTTTAGTGTTTTTGTCGTGTGTTTACGCTTCAATTAGTGAAAAACTGCTGTTCCAGCTTTAAAAGAGACTCAAGCTTCATTTTGGTACTGATGTTTCAGCGTTTTACATTTTTATGTCGACACCTTGGAAGTCTGTGGCTGCCAAAATTAAAATGAAATGTCATTTTAGTGTCTGTGAAATTTTTATTTTCATGTTTGAAAATGCAAATTACTACTCTAAAGTTGGAAAAAGGGCAAACTAAATTTTAAAAATCAAATAGCACCTGATGATGAATTAATGAACTGTGACTTTTGTATTTATTTTTCCCCATTATTATACTGATTTTAGTTTTTTTCCCCCCAAAGTAAAATATTTTAAATTACAGGATTCTCTCAGGTTTCTTTTGTGAAATCAACCTTTTGTCAGCTACTTTTTTTTTTGTTTGTTTTCACAAGAAAGAAGCTAAAACTTGAGCAGATTCAGATGGAAAAGCCCAGTTGTGGTTTTATTTTGAAATACTGCACATTGGTTCTTTTACTTTGAAGTCCTTGCTTAAATGCAATGAGAGAAATAAAAACCAAACTGTACTAGTATTTTTAAAGATGTCGGATAAAATCCAAATAAGGTTTTGAACAAATTGACTGTAAATTTGAAAATGAAAAATGCTTTTCAAACATGAAAACATTTTAATTTTGACAGCTGCAGACTTCCATAAACACTGATTCAGATCTTTAACACTTGGCTGAAGAAAACTGAACTGAAAACTCTGCAGGTTTCATCAGAATAATGGGAATTTATTACATCAGCAGTTGCAGCAAAAACAGTTTAAAATCCTCCAGAGGCGAAATCCTCCAGCACGACCGACAAACCGCAGCAATGCGCGTCGGCTCTTTGAAGTCTCTAAAGTCGACGCCGCCGCTGCTTCGATGATTTGGTGTTTTGTGAGAAGAAAAAAAATAAACCTCATCTTTTCCTCCTTCAGCCCTGGTGCTGCTAAATACAATCCCACAATGCACCTGGTTTGGGCTGAGTGGCCCCGTTAAGCTCGTTAGCCTCAGTCTGAGGGGGAAGGGGGCGGAGCCTGGGACACGAAGCAGCAGCCACAAATCAGAGCAGAGAAGAAGAAAAATAATAAAACAACGTTGATGCTGAAGAACAGGCACGTTGGAATACTGAGTGTGTGTGTGTGTGTGTGTGTGTGTGGTCTAAACTATCACTGTTTACAACAGTGGAAAAACTTCGTTTCTCACAGAAAAACACTTTCACGTCTTTTTTTTTCCTTTTTTACATTATTTTTTTGTCCTCCCGTCGTGCGTCTCTCATGATCTGACAGGAAGTGTGTGTGTGTGTGTGTGTGTGTTTATCTGCATGTGTGTGTTTCAGGTCCCTCAGATGATCTCGAAGGTCTTCTTCAGCTCCATGATCAGCTGCCAGTCAGTTTTCTGCATCTCGTCTCTGAACCAGTTCTTCAGAGCGTCGATGGACGCCCTCGTGATCTGAAACACACCCATGATTTCACAATAAAAGCCTGTCAGGACTGTACGAATCAGTGAGCGACTTTTTTTTTCTTTGTGATGATCAGGTGGTTTAAAGTAGAAATACACTGTTCCTACATCACCTACCATGAATATTAATTGTAATATGAATTAATTTAAATAAAAATATTATGTAATATTTGGCGAATACAGCGTCTTACTGGATAACGTCACTCAACTCACTCACTGGAATAAAAATAGCGACAGACGTGTCTGTAATAAAGGCCCAGGCCGTTATTTGAGAATTTACAGAACAATATTTTCACGTCGCTGTGGTGGAGGAGTCAGAGTGTGACGACAAAAACAAACAGTTTGAAGAAAGTCGCGGCTCTTTGTTGAAAATGATTGATGAAAATGATTTTAAAACAAACGTTCTGCGTCCTCCTCCTCAGTGGGCGCGTCCTCACCTTGCTGACGATGATGTCGGTGGCTTCAAAATGCCGTCCGTACATTTTGGGTGACTCTCCGGGAATGGGCTCGATCTTGATGCAGACCTCCTGGCCTTTCTTGGCGGAGTCGACTGACTTGTGATTCATCTCGATGCTGGTGACCACGCCGATGTCCACGAACTGAAACACAGTTAAAGAAACAGGAAATAAACACCAACGACTTTTTACAACTTACTAAATCAGACTTGTCTTTTTGGAAGTCTCACCGCTTTGCTGGGGACGCAGAGCGGCGTTCCCTGCCGCAGGACTCCGGCCTCGATGGAAACTCCCATCACGATGGGATCTCTGGAGTTAAAGATGAACTGAGGAAGAACTCGGAGCTTCACGGGGAACACGGCGACATGTCTGACGGAGAAAACAACGTCAGCTTAATAAACGTGAATAAAAAGATAAACGTGAATAAAAGCGACGTTTCATCGTGTTCTCCTACTTGAACTCGTCCTGTTTGGCCTTCTTGTAGTCTTCCCTGTACTTGGTGAAGGAGTCAAACAGATGGTAGATGATTTCTGCCGAGAAGATCCGAACTCCCAGACTGTCGGCCATCTCCTGACTCTCCCTCTCCACCTTCACGTCAAACGCCAAGATCACAGCGTACCTGCAGGAAAAGACCACACCGATGACATCATTGTTAAATCTAAAGGTTAAATCTTTGTTCAGTCTGTTGATGGCTGCAGGTTTGATTTTAAATCTGGTCTCAAGTTTCAGGTTCACCTTCAGGCTGTGCAGCATGAAAAGACGATCCTCAAAATGAAAACGGAAACAGATTAGATTCTGTGTTTCATGTTTGATCTCTTTTATCCACTACGTCCAGGTGTCGATTCTCAAATCAATGCTCGCCAATCAAATAAAGCAAAGCTGTCAAATTAATCTGCTCATTATTAATAAATAAAGGAGGGAAATAAGCAGAATAATAAAATATCTTTTTTTATCGATCATTATCTCCTCATCTGACAGTGAAGTGTGTTTGTGTGTTTTTATTTAAAAATCATTATTCAAATGTCAAATTCAAATTGATGTTTTCTTGCAGGATGGAAACAGGAAGTGACATCAGAAACAGGAAGTAGAATCAGACGTACTGCGGGTCGTGCTCCAACATCGTCGACGCTCTCATCACGTCCTTCTTATGAACCGGACCGATGTTGATGCCAAAGCATACTGCACAGGTACACACACACACACACACACACACACACACACACACACACACACAGGTCAAAGGTCAGCTCATCTCTGCTTCCTGTTGCTTTTCACATTAAAAGTTCTAAAACAAACAAATAGTTGGCTAGAACTCAAATGTAAAGACGCTTTAAGAAAAACAGACAGACAGACAGACAGGCAGGCAGACAGACAGGCAGGCAGACAGACAGGCAGACGGGGACTCACGGGGACTTTGGAGGTGCGCAGGAACTCCAGCAGAGCCTCCAATGATCCGAGCGTGGACGCCTGAACGTAAACTCCTTTCTCCTCCAGTTTGATGGAGCTCAGAGTCTGTTTGAGCTCTCGCACGAGTTCGTCCTGAAAACAGCAGCCGTCAGTCAACTGGGAGACTCACATGCAGACCTGTGTGTGTGTGTGTGTGTGTGTGTGTGTGTGTGTGTGTGTTTGTGTGCGTGTTTGCATGTGTGTTACCCTCAGGACGGGGATCTCGTCGTCATCTTTGTGAGCCACCAGCAGAGGGAGCCCCGCCAGCGCCTTCTCCAGATCTTTACCGAGAATCTTCACACCCTGAGACGTCGACACCTCCTTGTGCTTCTCATATTGGCTCTGCGCACATCCATCAATCAATCAAATCAAGTGTCCACATACTTCTGGCCAGATATCAACAGTGGTTAATAGGGTAGACTTTCTTGAATTAGCTTCTTTTATTTTGAAATGCTGTGGTGTTTACCTTGACTCGGAGCTCCTTCAGAGGGGGGGGCAGCAGCAGCCCTCTGATCTGCGTTACGATTGGTCCCTCCACCCCCGGGACGATGATGGTCTCCCCCTCCCGCAGACGGCCGTTGATCAGGATGACGTCTATCGTCGTTCCCATACCTGGCAGAGCTTTGACCTGCACACAGCGGACTCATCAGGACTCTTCATCTACCTTCAATATAATCAATATCATCAATATAATCAATACATCAGCAGACCCTCGGGCTGTCTCACCTCCATGACCTGAGCTCGCAGCTCGTCGCAGTGCGCTAGCCGGCGCGCTAACATGGTCTGGGTGAGCTCGACCAATAAGGCGATGAGGTTTCCCATCCCGTCGCCGCTGTGGGCCGAGGTCGGGACCAACGACACGAACGTCCGTGGGTCTTTGTTCTCGAAGAACAAGGCGGCGTTCAGACCCTGAAGGACGAGAATAAACTCAGTGAAGGTCACTGTGGAGTTCCTCAAGGCTCTGCTCTGGGCCCATTAATCTTTACAATTATTAATTTATAATCATTAATGACATTTGTAAGGTTTTCAAATATATTTCTTTACAGATGATACTTGTTTGTTTTTACCAAATGTCACTGAATTTTTTTCATATTTGAGAACAACTTGATCAAAAAATTTAATTTATTTGATGTTCAAAATTGGACTTTAATCTTATTACTGGGATCGTTGGTTCAAGTACATGGCAATATGGTGGAAAACAATTTTATCATTTAATATAAATCAAACTGATTTCATAATATTGTAATTATAATAATAATGATAATATTCACAAAGACAACCAAAGACGAATAAGGTTAAGACTGAACGTTTCTGGCTTTGGGATTTTTGGTGTGATTCTGTCAAAGTGAACTGAACAGAGTTTTTCATTAATCATCATTAATCAATTTATAATGTCGACTTTTGGCTCCAATACAACATTTAATCTGTTGAAATACGAGGAAATACTAAAACAATAACACCAATACTTTATACTTTATATTTAATACTAAGACAAATACAAATCAAATGTTTTTATTTTGAAAGAGCCATGAGAATTGTAAACAACAAGAACCAACAAACTCAGCTGATCAAATTAAAAGCTTGAATATTCAGAAACTTTAAAAATTAACCCTTTAAATGTCACAAAAACTTTAATTTTTGGTTGTGAACATTAAAACGTGTATATATTTTATATGAATTTTATAAAGAAATAACCTGGATAAACATAAAAAGTAAGATTACTGTACTTCTTTGGACTGTTACTTTGGATGCCAGATTAGTTGTTTTGTTTTATTTTAATTAAAAGTGTAATAAACGAAAGCTTCAGTCTCTAATCTATAATCAATATTGTGTTGTATTGATTGTTACTGTTTGATTGAACATGATCAGATATTTTGTCATAACTGTTCATGACTACTTACAGACTAAAATTAATTTTTAAATTAAATCGAGTTTATTTGACTTTTTTTTTTAAGTTTCTTTTCTAAAATCTGCTCCCAAAGGAGGGAAGCGCTGTAATTGGTTGAGGAGTGATGATGTCATGAGGATCACCTGCTGGGCGAACTCGACGATGACGGCCTTCGCTCGCTCGTCAAACTCGTCCTTCGTGTTCTTCTTCTGCTTCTTCAGCGTGGCCACGATGTCGGTGTCCGGGCTCTTCTTCCAGTCGTACAGACGGTCAATCTGACGGCAACGAGCACAGCGTCAGAAAACAGGAGGAGAAGAGGAGGAGGAGATAGAAAGTGAGGAGGAGGCTGGAGGAGGAGGAGGAGATAGAAAGTGAGGAAGAGGAGGAGGAGGAGGAGGCAGGTGAGAAGGTGAGGAGGAGGAGGCGCACCTTGTTGAGGGCGACGATGAAGGGACACTTCTTCTCCTTCAGCAGGTTGATGGACTCGAGCGTTTGAGGCTCCAGGCCGTGCATGATGTCGACCACCAGGATGGCGATGTCACACAGAGAGCTGCCTCTGTTCCTCAGGTTACTGATCACACACAGCCAATCAATCAATCAATTGATCGATCAGTGGACCAAACAATAATCAGCTGACTGATCCAGAATACTCATTCCTTCAAAATGAGCTCATCCAGTAATCTCATTAATGATGAGGAACAATAATTTACTGAGTACTTTTACTCTGATTACTGTAAATACTTCCCTTAACTGTAGGAACGTGTGTGTGTGTGTGTGTGTGTGTTACCTGAAGGACTCGTGTCCAGGTGTGTCGATGATCAACATGCCAGGAATCTTCAAGTTTTCTTTTTCGAACTGCACAAATAAATATTCACATTAATAGTGAGTGTGTGTGAGTGTGTGAGTGTGTGTGAGTGTGTGTGTTCGTTACAGACGTTTTTAACCATCTTCGTTTGCTCCTCAATCGTCTCTTTCGGGACGTTCGTGGCTCCGATCTGCTGAGTGATTCCTCCGGCCTCCCCGTCCTGAACATGAGTGTGTCGCAGCTACACACACACACACAATCAGTAAACAGTCAGTAAACAAACAGTCGATCGATAAACAGTCAGTAAACAAACAGTCGATCGATAAACAGTCAGTAAACAAACAGTTGATCGATAAACAAACAGTCGTTCGGTAAACAGTCAGTAAACAAACAGTCGATCGATAAACAGTCAGTAAACAAACAGTTGATCGATAAACAAACAGTCGTTCGGTAAACAGTCAGTAAAAAAACAGTCGATCGATAAACAGTCAGTAAACAGTCGATCGATAAACAGTCAGTAAACAAACAGATGATCGATAAACAAACAGTAAGTAAACAGTCGTTCGATAAACAAACAGTCATTCGGTAAACAGTCAGTAAACAAACCTTGTCCAGGATCTTGGTCTTTCCCGTGTCGACGTGTCCGAGCACGCAGACGACCGGCGCTCTCAGCTTCTCCACGTCTACGTTCTTCAGGTTCTCCGCCCGTCGTTTCTATGGAAACACACAGTCGGTCAGTCAGTCGGTCGAGGGGAGGCGATGCTCGCTCCTCCTCCTGCTCCTCACCTCTATCCTCCTCTTCGCCCGGTCGTACAGACGCTCCTCCTTCGTCCTCCCGTCGTCATCGTCGCTCTCGCTGCTCTCCTCCTCGCTCTCCTTTGTCGGCCGCCTCTTCGTCCTGACTCTCGTCACCGTCGCCTCCTTCTCCCCTCTCGCGCCCTCCTGCCTCGCTCCTCCTCCTCCTCGTCCATCTTCATCCTCCTCCTCCTCCTCCTCCTCCTCCTCCTCCTCCTCCTTCCTCCTCCTCGTCTTCCTTGCTGGCTGTGGGCTGAGGTGGAGCGGCAGTCTCCTCCTTCACCTCGATGTGAACTTTCTTCAGCTCTGACAGAGAAAACTCTGATTAAACTTAAACGATCAACACTAAATTAATCAGCAAATATTCTGATTGATCTTTTGAGCTTTCACTTCCCGGAGAGAGACATCTGATCAATCAATAAAAGTGAAAATAACCAATTGATAAATCATTAGCTACAGGCCCTCACAGACAAACAAAGATTTAGAAACAAGTGTTCAGATCTTCTCCTCCAGTAAAATCAGAAATACTCTCATCTAAAAATACTCATTACAAGTAAAAGACCTGAATTCAAAATGTAAAAGTAGAGAAGTAATATCATCACAATGTACTTCAACTAAAAGTACTCATTATATATTATATTATTACTGTTTTTAATCAGTAATACAGTACACCAACTCTTGGTGTACTTCTGAGGGGAATAGTAACAAAGTTCTGCATCACATCGTGTTTTTATACACAAACTGAGTAAATGTAGTGGAAAATACTCAAGTAAAGTTTAAGTACATCATTACTCTATTTAAGTACAGTACTTGAGTAAATGTACTTAGTTACTCTGCACCACTGGAAACCAACAAATATTCAAATTCCTGAACTGAAACAGAAAAAGTTTTGACATTTTTGCCTTAAAAAAGACAAAAAACCTTCAAATTGATCAATAATCAGATTTGGTATAGATTCTAATCTGTGACCTCACCTTTCTCCTCGTCGGTGGCGATGGATGGCCTCCCAGTCGTCCACGGCAATGGCGTCCGGCTTCACCTCTGCAGTCAGAAACAAGAGAGGAAGTAGTCACGACGATGAACCTTGACCCCCCCAACCCCCCCCCGTCCTCCCTCCATCCTCTCACCTGGCTCCTCCGCCGGCCTCTCAGCCTCCGTCTCCATGGCAACGGGCTCCGGGGTCTCCGACGTCGGGGAGGTCACCTCCGACGTTTCTAAGAGGAAGCAGACAAGAAGAAGAGAGACGGTGAGTTTTTGGTCGAAAAGCTGTTTTTTTATTCGTGTCACAGCGACGAACGGCGTCGAACCTTCAGGAGTTTGGTTGTTTGGCTTCTTCCTCCTCTTGTCTTCATAAACACGCTTCTTCTTTGGCATCGAGTCTTTGGATGGCACTTCAACACCTGCACAGGTACGATACGGTTAACATACTGCAGTTTATACAGAATACTCACTGGATACACTACACCGTGGATACACTACACCATGAATATAGAGTTCTCCTCTCAGGACTTTATGATCTGAGGTTTGTGGTTTTAATGTGGATTCAAAGACTAATCAGCTAATCATGATTGGTAATCAATACTACAACAGTTTGGTAACCATGGTAATGCAGACCCACACTGATAAAGTGAAACTGAAGTAAACGTGCCCCCCCCCATCGCTGCGACGCTCCAGCCTCGATCGGACTCTTTTAATTGGCCGGCGGCAGCAGTGGTGTGAACGCTGCGCTGTGATTGGTGGAGGACTCACCCTGCGCCTGCAGCAGCTTGAGCGTGGCCTCGGCCCGAGCTCGAGCCTCCCTCTGGGCTTTAGTCAGCAGCTTGCCCTCCTTCTTCAGACGCTCCTTCCTCTCCTTCTCCTTCTGCTTCTTCTTCTCTTTGCGCTCCTGCTCCAGACGCTCCTAAAGTAGGGGGGACAGACACAGGGGGTCAAAGGTCACGGAGGAGACGGACAGACTGTAAAAAGGGGGCAGGGCTTTACCTGCTCCTGCCTCTGCTTCTCCAGCTCCTCCAGCCTCCTCAGACGCTCCTCCTCCTCCCTCTTGGCTCGCTCCTCCTCCTGAAAACGACAAACAAACCATCAGACGTCTCTCTCTCTCTCCACCCCACACCTCCATGACTGCATTACCCACAATGCCTCACCTCCTTCATCTTGGCCAGAGCTTCCTGCATGGCCTTCACCGTGGCCTTGCTGGGTCCCTTCTTCTTCTCCTTCTCCTCCTTCTCGCCCTTCTTCTTCTTCTTGTCTTTCTTCTTCTTGTCGCCCTCGGCCTCGTCTGCAGGAGAACAAACGTTATTTCTCAACTCGTACAAACTACAGTGTTTTTAATCAGGACAGGAAGAGACGCCTTACCCTCTGCTGCTGGCTCCGCCCCTTCCTGTTCCTCTGCTGGAGGGGGCGTGGCCTCTGCGGGCTTCTCTGCAGGCTTCTCCACCTCCTTCTTGGTCTCCACGGCGACCTCCTTCTCCTTCAGCTTCTTCTGCTTCATCCTCTCCTCCTCCTTCTTCTTCCTCTCCCTCTCCTTCTTCTCCGCCTTCTTCTGCGCTGCCGTCTTCATCTTGAAGCCTCCGTCCTCGTCCTCCGGCTCCTCCTCATCCTCACTCTCCGCCTTTGCCGCCTTGCCTTTGTTCTTCTTCTTCTTGTCCCTCCTGGAGGTGAACTCCTCGTCGTCGTCCGACTCTTCCTCCTTCTGTCCTCCTCCTTTCCTCACGCCTTCGTCTTGGTCCTCCTCATCGTCGGACGCTGGAGGCTTTTTGCCTCCTTTCTTGCCTTCTTTGGTCTTGAGGCGAGATCGTGAGCTGCTGTCGTCGTCGGAGTCGGAGGGAGGAGCAGCAGGAGGCGCCTGGAGAGAAAGGAGGGTCAGTACGGAGGCTCAGAAGGGACAAAAGTCTTTAACGAGGCTGGACGTTAAAACTTTTACAGACTGAACAATGTGAGAAATATTGTCATGTGACCACAACAATGAAAAAAAGTAGCAGAAAAAGAAAAAAGACAATGTTTTAATCTTTTAGAATAAACAGACATCTGTTTCCCTTTGTGATCTGATCGATCGATCAGCCACAGATAATCTGTTTGATCGATAGAAGAGAGTCACATGTCGCACATGTTCATGTTACTTCCTCATCTTTTATTAATTTTAATATATTTATTATTTTTATTTATTAATTAATAATAGTAAATAAAAAAATCTTAAGAACATTTGAATAAATCAATAATACGACACGATAAACAGAAGGCTTCAAACAACCTGATCACCTTTACTATCATCTATTTATCAGCTTATTGATCGCTCACCTTGTCGTTTTTCTGCTCTCCGTTCCGCTCTTCGCCTTCGTCGGCCTCGTCATCCTCTGGGCTGGCTCCGCCCTTTTTCCCCTTCCTGGTTTTCTTCTTCTCTGGTTTGGGAGGCTCGACGCTCTCCCCTTCCTCTGTGGTGTCAGCTTTCTGCGCAGAGAAGAGAGAATCAAATAAATGTGAAGCTCATTTTCAACGATTAAAAGAGTAACATGATTACTGATTAATGGAAAGATGTCGGCGAGATTAAACCAGAACATGACTGTTTGCATTATCGATTCATCTGCTGAATGTTTTCAGGATTTGTCAATGAATCAAGAAATTTATCAATAAAACATCCAAAAGTTCACTTTATGAGGACGTGTGACCAAGAAGCTGAATATTTGGGGACATCGTCATGGAAACACTGAAGCTGAACTCCACAAACATCATAAATCAGATGAGTGTGTGAGTGTGTGTCGTCACTGCAGCAGTGTGAAATAAACAGATTTTTTTCTTTGTCAGCTTTGTAAGACGACAAACTTTGAAAATGTTTGAAGTTTGGATCAATCAGAGCTCTGCTGACACTGCATCAACATTCAAAATAACTTTATTGAAACCTCACAAACAGCAGCGATGTCACACTCAGATGTTTAACTTCTGTGTGAAGAGACAATCAAACTCATCACCATGGAAACTGAGATGTTTTATCATTTTGATGTTTGACTAATTTATTTCATATGTAAAGAACGATAACTTTAAAGAAGTTAAATGTAAAGAAGCAGACAGACAGATGAACAGATAAAGGTTACTGATAGAGTTATTGATCTCAGCGTTGATCAGTAATGATATTGGAGGATGTTAAAGCAGCGGTCGCTCAGGTGTGGTTACCTTTCCTCCCTGAGTCTCCAGAGACAGCTCCTCCAGCTCCTTCAGGATGTCGTCCTCACTGCAGCCGACAAAACAGGATTCATTCATCAAAAACACACAAACAACATCAGCCGCTGCGTTACCACGACAACCACTCTGAAAAACATCTGCACGGAGACTCGGCCGATGTCACCGCACTCTTAGCGTTCATATTTCAACGTGCTAACTTTTCCTACGTGACGTCGTCAAATCAGACATCATGACGTACAAATGAGCAAGATGTCGGGAGGCAACTGGGAAGCGTCAGCGTGGATGGGGGGAAATATTTCTGTTTCTGTTTATCTTCAGGAGATATCAAACTGTTCGCTCCCTCCATCCACCCTGAAACACCTTTAGTCTGAATGAACTGTGAAAAAAACTCAAGAAGAAGAAACTGAAGAAGAAGAGGAAGAGGAGGAAGAGGAAGAAGAGGAGGAGGAGGAGGAAGAAAAGGAGGAGGAAGAGGAGGAGGAGGAAGGAGGAGGAGGAGGAGGAGAAGAGCGTGTCGTACTCGAAGTTGTCTTTCTTGGCTCCTTTCTTCTTCTTCTTCCCTTTCGGCTCCTTGGAGGCTCCAGCTCCTTCGATCTCGGCCGCCAGAGCGTCAATGTCGATGCCGTCATCTTTGGCACTGCGGGCGGATCAATAAGGAAATTGATCAGCGGCTGATAGACAAACTGAGGGCGAGAGACCTCGGCACACCGAGCCTCTCTCTCTCTCTGAACAATATGAAAAGCTGCCGACTCCACGTTTTCCTCACAAGCTTTTATTTCCCATCAGCCCTCTGAAGCGTCGACAGAAACAAAACCAGGTCCAAACACATGACGTGGACAATAAATACAGTAAATAAACACAATTAAAGATCAATATAATTAATCAATACAGATTAAAATATCACAAATCTGCAAACCTTTCTTCTGTTTTCACAATAATATCTGAGTAAAATATATTTATTCCACATCAGAAGTTATTAAGTTCTGATTAAGCCACAAACTTTTAAACGTTTGAACTGTTGATTTGACCAAACTGTAACTGTAAACTGTTGATATTGATTAGATATTGATTACAGATCAATCTAATAGATGAAAGCTGCCTCATCTCTCCTTCCTTTCATGTGACCTGTTTTAAAACTTGGCTCTCAGGCTGAACCAGGACAGACCTGTATGGAATCCCTTATTTAAGAGGGACCGTGTGACCCACTAAGACCCCCCCTCAGGTGTGTCGTGACGTCACTGAGCAGGTGAGCAGCATTACGTCAGCTGCTCTCTTTAGTACTTTAGCTTCCCGCAAACAAACACCTGAGCTCAGGTGAGTCCAGGTGAGGGTGTAACTAATGCGAACACACACACACACACACACACACACACACTGACTCGTGGTTAGCATCTGTTAGCCGCCCTAGCCGCTAAGCTACCGGCGCTAACGGGCCTGGTTCTGGGTGTTACCGGTCCCGGCCCCCCTCCTCCCCCCGGCAGGTGTCGGTGCGGACAGGTGTTGCTCTGTTTCCCCTACCTGTCCTCTCCGGACTTCTTCTGTTTCTTGCCCATCCTGCCGCTCCGGTTCTCCGGTTCTCCGGTTCTTACGGGCCGACACACACGACGGCTCGCCTCAAAGATCGATCTCTGACCGACAGAGAGAGGAGCGCTCACTCCGCGGCCTCTTCCCTGCACCGCCCATCGGTCCGCGTTTCCATAGAAACACGTTATTATATTCACAGCAGGCTTTAAAACAAAACTCACTAAAACATATGGAAAATTAAAAAATGTAAAATAACACGATAATAAACCACAATAATCCAATAAAAATATTATACTGGTATAAAAATAATTTTACAAAAACTATAAGCAAACAGATAGCATGTAAATGTATTAAATCTAAAGTCATGTGTTACTTCATTCATTAAAAATTGCACTTAAATGATCTAAATTTAAAGATGATCAATAACAAGAATAATAAAGGTCTTTTATATAAAAGTTATTGTATATAAGATTTATTAAAAAAGGTTTGATAGTAACTTGAATGTTCGTTTGGTCGCAGCAGAGAGCAGCGGAGTGACACCTCTTCCTGTTCGTCTCCTCTTCGACAGCAGCACGCATGGCTCAGTCGGGAGCACTGCGCATGCGCTCTGCGACGTGTGAGGTCAGTGACGTTTTTAAACACTTTTCCTGATCAATAAATCAATAAATAACAGATTAATGAAGTATTGGAATGCTTGTTTGTAAACATGTTAATTTACTGATATTTGATATTTTCTGCTCCTTTTGTTAATAACCAGTTAAAGAAAGTGTGTTTAATAATCAATTAAGATGTAAACCTTGAAATTCTTCTTATTCCTATTATGTCATTATTTACCATGTTGTTGATCTGTATTGTGACAGTCCATATTTACAGGACGAACAGCAGCTGAAGGAGACACAAACAAGCATTTGGTTGATTTGTCATTTTTAATTTCTTCTCCCTTTGAATGTTTTTGCAGCTCAGTACCTTTATTTCTGTCAAAAGCTTCTGATCATCCTCCGATTTGTTTTTCAGTTTGTTGGGTTAAAGTGCAGAAAGAAACACGAGACTTGCAGTAAAATCAGTGTTTTCATCATCAATTAATTTGCTGATTTATTTTCTTCATCAATCTTCTGGTTTATCAAACAAGAGAAAGTGAAAAAAATCACTTTGATGCAGCAGTGGGAGAAATATTCTTACTGAAGAATACAACACTGCGAAAATACCCCACTACAAATAACAGTGTGTGTGTATCTGCAACACATAGAGGAAGACTTCAACTTCAGTTTATCACAAACACTCGAGTTCACCAAAACAAATCTGTCGACAAATGTATTGAAGAAAAAGTTCAGTTTTTACATCTGAGATTTTGTAAACAGTAACATAAAACGGAAATATTCCAGTAAAGCTCCTTTATTTGACTTGTACTTCAGTAAATGTACTTAGTTACACTCAATCACTGTTTTGATGTAAAAAATCAAACTGGAAACTTTTCTGCATTTTTGACTGAAAAACTGATGAAAACATTTCATCAATTATCAGAAAAGCTACAGCTGAATTGTTCTGTCGATCGATTCATCGACTAATCGTTGCAGCTCCGGCTGTAATAACGACGTGAACCGATGTGATCGATGTTATTTCCTGATCAGAAACTGATAAACTCAAAGATCAACGTGAGCTGTGTCTCCATGACGTTTCCTCTAACGCTCCGTCAGGACAAACTGCTGGTTAAACAGAGAATTCATCAGGATGCTGTTCATCCTGTTGGCCTCACATAACTCCGCCCCCTGCAGGAGGCTGAGCAGCACCAGGTGCGAGTCTTGTTTCAGCCCATCACGTTCACCACAGCCTCACACAGATCGTGCAGTCGGTCCTTCAGCTCGCCGCTCTCGGACCGCAGCAGCGCCGTGACGACAGCAGCCGCTCGATGCCCACAAAACCGCTCACCGACCAGCACGCCGCTCAGCTCGCCGCTCAGCCGCCGGGGAAGCCAGTCTGCGGGGACGTCCAGCTCACAGCTCTCGATCAGACCGTTCTTCACCTGCATCTGCAGCCGGGCGGAGCTGCGAGCGCGCTGCCCGTCGTCCCTCAGGTCCAGGACAGTTTGGACGCTGAATTTCGGCGTCTTACCGAACGTCCACTCCCAGCTCCGCAGCTCCGCCGCCGCCCTGCTGAGGCCAGGAAACGCAGACTCGTTGGCGGGGTCGACGAGGGTGGACGGAGCGCTGAAGCTGAACTCTGAATGAAAAGAACGAAAAGATTAGAGACGTACAGTAAACATATGTAACTGCACCCATCAGTGATGTCACAGCGTACGGACACACTCTGGAGTACAGTGTGACATCACTGCCCAGTTATTCATGTTTAATCAACAGTTTGTTGCTCTGCTCTGCTGTGGGTGCAGTGTGTAACCAGCAGAGGGCGTCCTTCTCCACAGATTTGACCGTACCTGTGTTGTACTGCTGCACCAGCGCGTCCAGCAGCTCCTCCCACTGCAGCGTGGGGGCGTGGTCCAGCAGGTTGGCGACAGGTGAGGGGATGCTGGCCGTTGCGTTGCTAAGGATACCGGGGCAGGAGGGGCGGAGCACGTCAGCGAGGGCGGAGCGGTCGGCGGAGTGCAGCAGCGTGCAGTGATGGTAGCACGACTTCCTGCTCAGCCTGGACGCAGTGCCTGTAAACGTAAACAACATCAGGTTTTACCGCAGTGCTCTCCGGGACCCTCTGAGTGAACCAGCCTCCCCACAGAAGCCGCCCCCCACCTGAGATCTTGAAGCGCCCGTTGAGTAAAATGTCGAATCTGTCGGTGGCCTGGACGTCCAGCCCCGGCCGGATCCTCCTCAGAGCCTCCGTGATGACCTTCAGGTTCCTCTGCCGGTCGTACGCCTTCTTGGAGGTGAAGAAGGTCAGGTTGAGGTTCCCGAGGTCGTGGAAGACGGTCCCGCCGCCGCTCCGCCTGCGGGCCAGAGGAACCCCCGCCCTCCTCATGGCGGGCAGGTCGCACTCGGTCCAGGGGTTCTGGTGGCGGCCGATGACCACGGCCGGCCGGTTCCTCCACAGCAGCAGGATGCTGCGCTGCTGCAGGTCCACGTTGGCGTCGATCCAGTCCTCCAGCGCCAGGTTCAGGTACACGTCGGTGGACTGCGAGCACAGGACGAGTCCGCCGCCGTCAGAGCCCGTGACCGGTACGCTGCTGGAGGCGGAGCTGAGCCGAGCCGGCTGGCTGCACCTGCGCACACCTGAGCTGCCTCCGAGAAGAGGCCACGCCCTCCTGATGTGTGACATCATGGCTGCTTCACCTCCACATGTCGGACTCACCTGTAACGTCATTTTACTCTCAGTTAGAAAAGTTTTAAAGACGTTTTGTTTTACAGGTCTGTGCTTTCTTGTTTCCAGTAAATTCACAGTTTTTATCCCATAAAATCATGAAATTTACAGATTTAAAATTGAAATAAACTGAATGTTTCCTGATCAGCTATCAACAGTGATCGATAAATAATTACTTGCAGACATAAGTCTGATTTTATTGATTAAATAGAAATTAAATTACATTTTTCTTTACTTTTTTTTATTAACGACCGGAAGTGTCATCTCTGACGTCACAGACGCACGTTAGCATTAGTATTAGCTCCTTCGTGCTGTCGTCACTGAAAACAGAAGCGTTGATTAATCACATTTTAATAAACAAACATAAACACACAGAAACAAACAGGATAAAGTTTAAATTAAAACACGCAGGAGAAACGCGCCGTCGCGTGCTGACCTGAAGCGGAGCAATACCACGATGCACAACTTCCGCTTTCAACCTTCAAAATAAAAGCCCAAAGTAAGACGGGAAGGTTTTGGTGCTGCCAAAATAAAATGTCGTATATATTCTGCTTCAATTAAACACAGATATCTTAACACACATTAATACAAACATACAGAACACGTCAATGTTTTAATGAAACGAATAAACTTTATTAACAATGTTTTAAAATAATATTCAATAATGAACGTTACACGTGTGTACTTTATTTTGAACGGTAAAATCCCTCGTACGGACATATTTCCGGTTTCTTGACCGTTAGCTGTGTCTCCTGGCGCCACTCTGTAAAGGGACCGTGCTGTACTGCGACCTGCTGGACAAAGGTTCCGAACCTAAAGAAAAAGTAGTTTTCTTGAACAATTAATTCACAATCCATGAGGCAGTTTAATAAATATGTTAATGTCCTACCAGAGATTTGTTATGTGTTTATATAGAAAACAAAACAAATAAACATTATGCATTACACACATATATGTCATAAATCTAAATAAAATGATGATCTTTGATTGACATTAAAATCAGGCTTCATTCATTCGTAAGTTTATTCAGCATCTTTTTTTAAAATCATAAATTTCTGAAAGTTTTGACTGAAGGAAACAAAAGTCTTTTAAATGTGTTTTATGGAAGTTTGAAACGATCAGATGATTATAAAAGATCATTGTTACATTTCTGCTTTAACTCTGAATAACAATATTGACCAAAACATTATCACAGAATAGGATTCAAGACTTTATTCTTCACGTGCACGACAGTCACTGGTAATGAAGTCATACACTACACACACTAATAACACTCAAAATATTTAGAAGAAACAAAACAACTAAAGATAAATAAAGTAATTAAAAAAGATGTAAATTATAAATTATTAAACTAAAATAAAATATATAACAACTGAGATTATATAAAGACTTAGACTAGACTACAGATAAAACTGTTATCAGGAGGAAACAGTAATCTGAAATAAAACTACCCCAATACATGTTCATGTTTAGTGTTTTTGTTTTATTATTTGTATCAAATATTAATTTCCATTTGTTTGTTTGAGCTCTTCTGTCTCGTCAGCTTCTCAAATCATCATCATGAGGAAGAAGCTGAGAGTCAGAGAGAGAGAGGAAGAACATGTGACCACATCCTGACAACACACACACACACACTCACTCACACACACACACACACACACACACACACACACATCTCACACACACACACACACACACTCACACACACTCACAGACAGTCAGTCAGTCAGTCGGCGTCGATGATGTTTCAGGTGAGGGAAGATTTCATGTAGATTTTATTTCAAACTAAATGTTGATGTTGGATCAGTGTTTTTACTCTCTGGATGTTTTTATTTACTTTTATTTACCACCATGAATCTTTGATAAGCTCTGTGTAATTACTCATTTTACTGTTTTATGGATGAAATAAGTTACCGCCGAGTTAAAGAGGAAATGATAAAAACTGTGACCGCTGCATTAAATGTTAAAAAGAAATTTTCCTCCTAATAATCTGAAAAAGTCAAAAAAAACTTTGTGTGCTTGCTGCTTGTTTCTCTGTGAAGGAACACAACTTCAGATGGAGAGTAATCAATCAAGAATAAGAGAAAATTGAATACATAATATAATTTCTTTATTAACCTTTTTAGAAGTTGAACGTGTCTCTTTAAGGGAAGCTAACTTTTAATCATCTCTGGGTGTGAATTCTGAGAAGTGTCCTGTTATCACACGTTCACACTTAGTCATACAGACACATGCAGCTGCTGTGTGGTCTGCATGTAGTCAGTTCAGATACGTTCAACATTTTACTGACGCACACAGACGCCATGAAAACATGCAGAAAACAGACTCCGTCAGACATGGAGACCAAAGAGAGGTTATGGTTTCCTGTCCATCAGTTAGGAAGTCGTCCTCTGATGAGCAGAAAGTTCGAGACGTGCTTCACCTGAGGAGGGAGGAGACACAGATCAACATTTATAGACCAGACTGAATTAAACTGAGTCAGGTCAAAAGGTTTCACATTTCAGTGATAAATGAATGAAACAAAAGACAAAAATGAAAATACTCACAGAACGTCGAAATACTGACGACATGATGACGTTTCTCAGGTGCCCTTTTAGAGACAGTAACGTCTGTCAGGTGTGTCTCAGGTGTCCTTTTAGAGATGATGGACTCTTCCTCCTCCAACATGTTCTCTATCGGTCCTTCTGGAGGTGAACTATTACAGCAGATCACTGAGTTTCTCAGCAGACTTCCTGTGTCTCTCTGCAGATCATCAGATTCCCATGAAGACGTCGCTCAGATAACACACAACCTGCTGCACACACACACACACACACACACACACAACCATGCACATGAATACACTGTGTTAACAGGTGTGTGTGCATCATGTCTGACTCGTGGACGTTTTCCTCCTCATCTCCTCCTCTTCCCATCATCCATCACTCCTCTCTGTCTCAGCCATCATCTTTCATCTCTTCTCCTCCTCCCCTCTCCTCCCCCTCCTCACCCAGGAACCATGGACACCCCCACTGCAAGGTTCATATTTATTTATCCACCTCTTTTTATTAATTATTTAGTTAATCATGTGACTTTTTCATGCTATTCTTTATTTACTCGTTAATAAACTTATCTTATCTGATCCTGCACTTCGTACTTACCTGTGTACCAACTGAACTATGAATGTGCTAATGTAAGACTTTATTTATTCATGCACCTGTTTACAGTCTCACTTATCTTTGAACTTACTAACTTATTTACACATTTACTAATTCATGCACGTCCTCCCCTCCAGGTCCCCTCCTATCACCTCGTACCTCAGAACCAATTATCATCACCTCATTATGCCCCCCATCCTCAGGTAACCTCCCCTCACCACCTCCCCCATCCTCAGCTGACCTCACCTCACCTCCCCCACCTCCCCCACCTCAGGTAACCTCCCCTCACCACCTCCCCCATCCTCAGCTGACCTCACCTCACCTCCCCCACCTTCAGGTAACCTCCCCTCACCACCTCCCCCATCCTCAGGTGACCTCACCTCACCTCCCCCACCTCAGGTAACCTCCCCTCACCACCTCCCCCATCCTCAGGTGACCTCACCTCACCACCTCCCCCATCCTCAGGTGACCTCACCTCACCACCTCCCCCATCCTCAGGTAACCTCACCTCACTTCTTTCCTCAGCCCCAGTAACCTCACCTCACTCCCTCAGTAACCTCCCCTCACCTCCCCCATCCTCAGGTAACCTCCCCTCACCTCCCTCATCCTCAGGTAACCTCCCCTCACCTCCCCCATCCTCAGGTAACCTCCCCTCACCTCCCCCATCCTCAGGTAACCTCCCCTCACCTCCCCCATCCTCAGGTAACCTCCCCTCACCTGTACAACCAAAATCATGATCCAGGTTTAGATAATCCAGACTGGAGCAGGTGTGAGGCTCCTTCTGATCTTTCCTACCTGCTGAAGACCAACAGTTTCTCCTACCAGGTGAGACAGTCGTCTCTTTTATTCCATTAAAAAACAGAATTCAGCCTGTTATGATCACAACACTGTCACCTGTCTGTGTCTGAAACAGAACCAGACTCCAGCTCACGTGGGCCTGCAGAACCAGATCCAGTCCAGCACTGATGACCTAGAGAGCTCACACAGACTGAACTATAACACCCACACAGTGGCTGGCGTGCCCGGACAGGACGACCCAGCTGGTCCAGTTCAGGACCCCTGGTCTCTGTGTCCGTCTCTGTCCCAGCTGCAGTGCTCCCTGCTGGGCTCCGTGTCGGCAGACGTCTCCCAGAGCAGATGGAGCTCCGTGGACTGCAGCTCATCTCCTGCTGAGGACTTCGGCAACGCCCAGTTTTTCCACAATGGTTGCCACGACAGCGTTGCCCTCCAGCCGTTCTGCAGCCCAAACACTCCTGGTCCGAGTCCTCATTACCCACAAACCCCGACCATCTCCAGCCCCGGTCCACAAATACCTCCCAGGGAGGACAGACTGGATTTTCACACCCAAACATCCAGACAGCTGAGCAGAAACAAACCCCACAGCTTCTATCTGCACGAGTATGACACCAACCCTGTGACCTCTGACCCTGCACAGCTCCACCCCCTTCACACAGGCCGACCCCTCCCTCAGACCCAAAGTGACCTGGTCCAGGACCAGACCGGCCTCCTCGACACCGCTAGGAGCTCTGAGACCTGTTTCTCTCCACTGGGGGGGGGCGACGATGTCGGCAACACCACCCAGTCTGCAGGACTGAACTACAGAGAGGAGCGAGGAAGACGAGGAGAAAGAGGAGGAGCAGGAGCAGGAGGAGCAGGAGGAGCAGGAGCAGGAGGAGCAGGAGCAGGAGGAGCAGGAGCAGGAGGAGCAGGAGGAGCAGGAGGAGCAGGAGCAGGAGATGGTCAACCAGACTGGACCTGGGTGTGTTTGATATACAAAAAGAGTTATTAATCCTGATTGTATGAAATATGTGAATGTGTGAATGAAGACCACGTGATAAAATAAATCAACTGTATCAATAAGTTGAGAATAAATTAATAAAGAAGTAGGGATCTAAGTTAATTAATAAAACACATAATAACATATGTAATATGTAATATGTAATAATTAAAAAATGAATTTAAATCTCTCTGTTCATTTTTAGATGAAACAGGCACAACCTCGAAACAGCACGAAGGTCCTGAACTGCAGGTAACATGATGAAGATGATGGTAATGGTGATGATGATTATGATGATGATGATGGTGATGATGATGATGATGCTCAACATTGTGTTGTATGTGTGTGTGTGTGTGTGTGTGTGTGTGGGTGTGTGTATAGGCTGATGTGCACGGTGTGTAAGCGTGATTTTAAGAGTCTGCCAGCGTTGAACGGACACATGCGATCCCATAGCGGCTCCAGATCATCATGGTTGAACAAGGTGCACACTCTCTCTCTCTTTCACACACACACAGTAATTGAAACAAGTACTCACACACTGTTGGAAATGCTGCCCCTTGTGGCGACTGACAAAACGACCTCATGAATTCAGGCTATGACATCTTTTGTCCTCCGTCTCTCTTCAGGATGAGAAGTCCTCCTCAGAGGTCCAGCCCTCCGTCTCCATGGTGATGCCTGTCTCCGTGCCTGTTGAATTGAGAGGCGTGGCCAAGGCGTGTCAAGGTGGACAGAGGAGAAGCACTCGCCTCTCTCCAGCCAGCGGGGGCGCTGTGCTCTACCGCAGCTTGCTGCGCCTGGATGTGGAGGCGGCGGCTCAGGGTGGGGGAGGTGACGGTGGTAACGGTGGACACTACACCCCTCCGCCCATGCTGTGTCCCCTCAGGGCGGGGCAAGGGCTGTACTGCTCCCTCACCACCAGGAAGCAGCAGAGAGTGCAGACCGTGCAGCTTCACAACACACTCAGTGAGTCGACACATCATCAAAACTAGGTCGTCCTGGAGACGCCTGGAGGAGGTGACGTTAACTACAAAGAAAATGTCAGCTTTTCTTTACTGTGTAAAGTTTATCCTGCAGGTGGCCTTAGAGGGAAGGTCACAGGTTCATTAAAATGTAAAGGGCTCGTCCACTGAGGAGCGGGAATAAGATTGGGTCATTTCAAGGAAAATATTAACTTACAACAGACGTATCGGTATCAACGTGAGCCAAAGTATTAGTCAATAACTTTATATAGAGAGATGTATGTGGTGGTTTGAAAACAGCGGGCCTCATTCATGAAAACTGGATGCACAAATTTAACATTAAAGGTTGTGTATTCAGAAAATGTTAATGAACTAATTAACGTTAGCTAGCAGAGGCCGAACGTGACTGATGGGCATCGAGCTGAATCAATCTCTGTGTCACCGAGCGGCTCAGTAACATCAGCATGAAAAATGCTAATGTTGGGTGAACTATTCAGAAAATTCTAAATAAGATGTGATAGTTCCCATCACAACTCTCATTTCCCCAAATCAAAGCGTTAATGTTTCTGCATGTGTTGACCTGAGTTTTTGGTCCTGTTTGGTTTCCCTAATAAAATGTAAACTGTTCAATACAGTACTTTACCTTGTGTGTATGAACAATTTGATAACTTAAAGAAAAAATAAGACAACATTTTATGAGGTCCAATTACTCATAACTACGTTCAATACCTCATTATTAAAAGTGTTTGTTTAAAGTTTGTGTACGTGTTAAGAAAAACATCATTAACTGATATATCCTTATTGTTTTTTGGCTGTAATTGATGATAATTTACATCTTAAATGAGCTATAATAATTCCAGTTAAACATTTTAGATAAGAGAAAACTGAGGATTACAGGACTTTGATCAAATAATTAAACTGTTTGCTAATTGGTTAACAACCAGGAAGTGGTGTTAAACTGTGTTTCTGATTGGCAGACGGACTCGATGACCTTGTTGCCATGGAGACAGCCCCCCCTTGTCCTGCAACACTAACAGAAATCAATAAGCCGTACGTAAAATTGACCTCTTAACGAACCATACTTGTTTATTTGCCGATGATGTCTCCGTCTGTTCTCACTGAGCTGTCAATCACAGGCGGATCAATGTGGGGCGGGGCTTCCAGGTTGAAATCCCGCCTCTGCTGGGGCGAAAATGTGCAGACTCCGACTCCCATAATGCTCTGCTGCAGTGGACACCGTGGGATGAGTTAGAGCGTCCTGTCAATCAGCACAGAGGTAAACACACACACACACACACACACTAATGTTCTCGTTATTTCTATGATCATTGATCATCTCTGGGTGATGTTTTTGTTTGTTTGTCCAGTTGAAGCTCTGTTGATGATGGTTCGCTCCAATGTGGTGCCAGGGGGCGGGGCCAGCCCAGAGTCTGCCCTCCACATCCTATCAGAGAGCAGAGGAGACTTCCTGGTAAAATCTCATTGGCTGTTCAGTCTGTTACACACTCTCATTATATGTCATTATTATCTAAAACCAAATAAAAACACCCTCCAAGAGTAAGAGTACTTTAGTAAGAGTACTTTAGTAAGATGAGAGTACTTTAATAAGATGAGAGTACTTTAATAAGATGAGAGTACTTTAGTAAGATGAGATTACTGTAGTAAGGTAAGAGTACTTTTCACTCAGTACTCTACACTGTGCAGCGTCTCCAGCTGAAGCATAGGTCGACAGATTTGGTTTTGTTTTTGGCTTATTTTAAAGCTCAGGGTTTCCAAATCGAACAACCTCACTGTGACTTCAGAGAACTGTAACGTCATCAACTGTTGCTCAGTGAGAAATATTTCCAACATGTAACTTCCCTAAAACCACAAACTGTGGCTTTTACACTTCAGTTTGTTTGAAAGCTTTGTCATCATCAGACACACAACTGCACTATGAAATGTGGCTGCCTCCACACGACACAGATAATATAAAGAGAAATTCGAATATTTAAATAAACGTGTGTTCAGTCTCTGTCTCTCTCTGACTGAGCCTCCTCTGATCAAAGTCTGCAGCATTTGTGGAGACTTTTCTGAAAAATTATCAGCAGCACAGTTCGACTTTTAACCCATCTTTAGCTCACCTGAGTGTGAAGCAGCGTGCTGATTTTACTCTGTTAGTGCTGAGAGGAAACGCTTATCATGGTGAAAGAAAAGACGGAGGACGATGAAACTTAAGTGAAGTCCAAAAACCTCCTGATATAACCGAAGAACATTGTGATAGAGAACAAAACAAAAATCTTATATATTATATGTTTTTTTTCAGTGAAGTCTGACTGTCAGAGTGTTAATCAGTGTATCTTTGAACGTTGAACAGAGGCAGGCTAACTGAGTGACATTTTCCAGAATGTCAAACTGTTCTGCAGTCTGCATTAAATCCAGTCTGATCATAATCTATAATCTATAATAATGATAATCTGTTAAAAACCTGTCAAAGAGTCGGTGGCTTCTCTCTGACTGAAGGAGGCTGACATTTTGTTGTCACCGCATGATGAGTAAAATAATCCGATGAGTAAATTTTAAAGCTGATATGATACGAAGGTTTTGTTTCTGAGCTTCCTGTTTTTGTTTTCCAGCTGACGGTGGAGAAGCTGCTGTCGACCTCCAACGAGCACACAGCTCAGCAGTCTCCGAGTAAATATTCTGTTTTATACCAGCGTCTTACTGCGCTTAAATACAAAGCTGACACACTTTTACTCGAGTATTTCCATTTCATTCCACATCTCTTGTACTTTTTACACGTGACACTTGTGAACATAAAAACATGACATGATGCAGTGATAAACTTCTCTTCCCAGTCGTACTCACAGTATCTAAAATTGGCTCCACATTGAACTACAACATTAAATACTCATAATATTAATAAAACACAATGAACGGAGCCATTCTGCATCATTAAGTACTTTTATTTTTCATACTTACAAATACTTCTGTACTTTTGTTTAGTAACATATTGATTCAGGACTTTTATGAGTAATGGAGTATTTTTAGATGACATATTTCTATGTATAGTATTTTTGGTTTCATGATACACAGACACAAAGAAGAGTTACTGATGTATTTAATGTGTGTATAATATAAATTTGTATATTAATTCATATTTGTGTCTATAAATATATATTTGTTTATATAAATTTAGATTTGTTTATATACATTTATGTTGTAGGTTGGAGCGCTGCAGAGAGGAAGCTGCTGGTTAAATCTCTGCAGCTTCATCACAAAGACTTCAGCAGAGTCCAGAAAGCCGTGAGTTCACACTGTGTGTGTTTACATGTTCCTGTGTGTTCATGTGTTCCTGTGTGTGTTTACATGTTACTGTGTGTTTCACTGTGTGTGTTCACGTGTTCCTGTGTGTGTTTACGTGTTTCCTGTGTGTTTTACGTGTTCTGTGTTGTTCACTACTGTTCTGTGTGTGTTTACGTGTTCTGTGTGTGTTGTTCACGTGTTCCTGTGTGTTTACATGTTCCTGTGTGTTCACGTGTTCCTGTGTTTCACATGTTCCTGTGTTTTTACATGTTCCTGTGTGTTCACATGTTCCTGTTCCTGTTCCTGTGTGTTTACATGTTCCTGTGTGTTCACGTGTTCCTGTGTGTGTTTATGTGTGTGTTCACGTGTTCCTGTGTGTTTCATTCACGTGTTCCTGTGTGTTTACATGTTCCTGTGTGTTTACTGTGTTTCACTGTGTGTGTTCACGTGCTCCTGTGTGTGTTTACATGTTCCCATGTATGTGTTCATTCTGTGTGTGTTCACGTGTTCCTGTGTGTTTACATGTTCCTGTGTGTTCATGCGTTCCTGTGTGTGTTTACATGTTACTGTGTGTTTCACTGTGTGTGTTCACGTGTTCCTGTGTGTGTTTACATGTTCCTGTGTGTTCACGTGTTCCTGTGTGTGTTTACACGTGTTCCTGTGTGTTCACGTGTTCCTGTGTGTGTTTACGTGTTCTGTGTGTGTTTACTGTGTGTTTACATGTGTTCCTGTGTGTTCACGTGTTCCTGTGTGTTTCACATGTTCCTGTGTGTTCATGTTCCTGTGTGTCATGTGTTCTGTGTGTGTTTACATGTTACTGTGTGTTCACTGTGTGTGTTCATGTGCTCCTGTGTGTGTTTACATGTTCCTGTGTGTGTTCACGTGTTCCTGTGTGTGTTTACATGTTACTGTGTTTCACTGTGTGTGTTCACGTGTTCCTGTGTGTGTTTACATGTTCCTGTTGTGTTCCTGTGTGTGTTTACATGTGTTCCTGTGTGTGTTTACATGTTCCCGTGTGTGTGTTCACGTGTTCCTGTGTGTTTACATGTTCCTGTGTGTTCATGCGTTCCTGTGTGTGTTTACATGTTACTGTGTTTCACTGTGTGTGTTCACGTGCTTCCTGTGTGTGTTTACATGTTCCTGTATGTGTTCACG
>CM041541.1:13963043-13998043 GCA_023238725.1 Scortum barcoo | reverse complement strand
AGGGTCTGAATCAGGCTTTCTGGGTCTCAGGTCAAAACCTTCAGTATTTATTTCCAGTTTGACTTCCTGAATTTAGACGTCGTGTTGTTGTTGTTTTGATAAAAGTCAGTTTTGATGATCTGAACATTGAAGGAAAACTTTTCTGTGTCTGGCTTATCGTCCAATCACAGACAGACGTGTGTGATGTTTCTATCGTACACAACGTTTTTAACCTGCGTGAGATCTGACAAAGGGAAGCATTTACCTTCATATCTGATGTGTTTTCTGTCAGGCTGTGTTCAGAGCAGCTCTGGGTTTTTAGTTTGTTTGTTTTCAGCTCAGGTATGTTGAGATATTGTCTTTTTTTACCTTAATCCTCTGTGTCCTGGATTCTTCTCCCTCTGGTCTCAGCGCTTCACTTATTACAGCCTGGGAAGAAGACGGAGGAGAAAAGCAAACATGAGACGCTTCAGGCTTTCTGTCTGTCCGACTACAGCTTGTCACCACTTCAGTCAAATCACTGTTTTGTTTTTTCATTTTCTCAAATGACTTTACACTACATGGCCAAAAGTATGTGGACACCTGAACATGTTAGAGCCCAAAATGTCAATTTAGTCTGAAGCATTAAGTTTTGTCAGTATTGGAAATAAAGGGAACTCTTGGACAGAGGTGTCCACATACTTCTGGCCATAGAGCATATTTTACAAGCAGAACCATGTCTGTGTTTGTAGCCGGATAGTGTAAAAATGTATTTTCTCATGAACCACTGCTCTCATTTGAATGAAAATTGTCACGAATGTTTCTCTGTGTTTTCTGAAGAAAATACAAATGCAGGTTTAAAGTTTCTGAACATTTTTTACTATTAAAATAAAAAGTTTTGAATCCTGTGCTGTGTTTGGAGTGTTTAATGACGTGTGAAACAGTGTAGATGTAAAAGTATTTTTTCACTTTGGGCAGAAAACATTTATTATATGATATTTCCCAAAACATCAGTTATTCCTTTAAACAAAGTTAGGAAGCTAATTCAGTTTTAGCCCACTCCCATCCTCCTCTACTGGTTTTATGATTAATTATTTAAAATAAAACGTCTTCCAGCGAGTTTTCTCTTCATGACATGTTTTTCCAGTTCTTGCTGTTGACTCAGCGCCTCAGTTTCAGTGTTTATTCTGTAAAACAAATAGCAGAAAATCAAACTGCAGGAAAAAAACACAAACTGCTGCACAAACTTGTTGTTGAGGTGAGTAAAATTTTAAAAACCATCATTAACTTCAACAAAAACAACCCTCCACATTCTTCTTCTAATCCGGCTTTTACTGTGTTTTATGTCAAAGCTCTGAGTTTCCTGAGTCTGAAATGAGCTTCAGGCTACTAATAAAGTTTGACTCCTCCTCGATCCAAAGGTCCTCCTGCCTGAAAACAAGGGGGTCAAGGGAGGAAAACAAGACAGACAAGGAGGAACGAGGTATGGGAGCTCAGGAAAAGGAGGACGCGGCTCCTCCGGTGGGGAAGAAACAGCAGAAAACCTCCAAAGAAGTTTATTTCTCTGTCCTGCCGGATAAATACGAACCTCTGATCGAGGAGGTGGAAGAGGAGACAGAGGAGACAGCAGAGGAGAAAAGGAGGAGGAAGGAGGAGAAGAAGAGGAAGAAGAAGAAGAAGTATAAGAAGTACGGCAAGGTAAGAAGAAATGATGACCTTTGACCTGAGGAGGTGTGATGAGGTCATATGTTTGAATATTAATCAATTATCAGGTGATTCATTAATAAATACATGAATAAAGAAATGTAAAATACATACAATGTGGAAATAAATTTTTATAATGCAATAAGACTTATATAATATTATATAATATATAATAATGAGTTTTACATGTGCATCATAGGACACACAGATATATGTGTACATGTAGTGTGTATTTCTGTAGTATTAACACACTAACTGCACACATATAAACAGAGTAATCAATACAAGCTCAATCACAAATTTTTCTGCAGTATTCAGGCTTCAGGTGGAGTCGCAGGTTTGAATCCTGCTCCTGCTGTTAAAGTGAGTTTGACCTTTGACCCCCACAGAGTCCACGTTGTTAGCCTGATACGACAAAAGCAGATAAAGAAAGTTTTAACAGAAAACTTGTGCACACGACTGGAAAGTTCACTGCAGTAAAGTGTGCGAATAATATTTACATCTTATTAATTTATAATATAAACAGAATAAAACATTTCCATCAGTCCAGCTGATGGCGCTGTGACAGTATAATGAAATCATGCTGTGGAGTTTCATTCATCAAGTCCTGATTCTTAAAGTCATTGATTCTCCTGTTTATCAGCACACAGAAACAGAAACACCAAAAACACCTAAAGCTCACTGATGAACATCCTGTTTGTTTGATCGGTACACAGACAGATGGAGCAGATCTGTGTGTTAACGTGTTGATGTTTGGGATTATAGATTAGATTAGGTTCAGGTTTATTTGTCTCATAGGATCAGTACAGGGTTTAATCAGTGAAACCTGACCGTCAGCTCCTTCAACATTGTCAAAAAAAGTACGAGTAAACAATAAAAGTGATAAATAATGATGTTAACTGTAGTAGCTTTAAACGATCAGTCTTTAAAAACAGTCTTCGTTCAGGATCCTGCTGGTCTGCAGGTAAAAACTCTTTGTTTCTGACCTCAGCAGGAAGAAAAGGTCATTATGTGGGAGGTTGAGATCTAAATGATGAAGGCCGCTGTAAATGTAAATGTCATCCACGTCGGGTGGAGTGCTGCCTTTAATACGTTCAGCATGACGACCCTTTGCTGAGCCTCGTTTGGCGTTCTCGTAGCAAACAGCGATGTTCTCCATCACGAGGCTCTTGAGTAGAAACTCTTCATTTTCTGAGGAGTTTGCTCAGCCGTCTGAAGACAGCAGAGTCAGTGAGCAGCTGTCAGATCAGACTCAGTGAGACGATGAGAAAATCTGTCGATAATTCAGACGTGCTCTGTGTCCCTTACAGGAAGTGAAGCTCTGTTTTTATTCCCTGTGTTTTGTCTGGCAGAACGTGGGGAAGGCGCTGCGTTTCAGCTGGCGCTGCCTGATGGCCGGCTTACAGAGCATGGTCTCCACGTACGCCACGCCGCTCTCTGCCATGTCCACAGTGGTGACCGAGGTCCACCGATCCACCGACAGCAGAGCATGATGGGACGCCGAGCATGGACCCATTTCACCCTCGAGCCCCCGCACGTTTGGTCCTGACGGCCAGGAGACTGAGGACTTTCAGAGAATAAACGTCTTCATGGATTTGATTATAACGGTGCATCTTTATTTATAACAATGAAGGAAACAGTTTTTAATGAAAGATAAAGGAATATTTGGAGGTTTGCAACAAATTTTAAAATACAGTTTTACACAGGTGGCTATGGACAAACGACAACACCTTCATTTTATTCAGTAGTTAGTTCATAGTTTTTGCTCAGTGTGGCTCCCTGTGACATGTTTGCTTGTTTGTTTGTTTGTTTGTTTGATGATTGTTTACTGTTATTTTGTGTCTGAATGTCTTTTTTATGTCATATCATCACATATAATGTGTGTATAAAGTCTTCCATTTAAAATTTGTTCTTGATTATTTTACTTCATGGCTTCAAAATAAAGTTGCTAACTCTTTTTTTCTGCTTTTGTTAGAACTATAATATTTTCATATGTACTGTATCTTATCAAATAAATTCACCTTTGAACTGTAAACTGTGTCACATCTCCAATAATCTATTAATTAATTCTTTTTGATAGTTTTTCATATTACTGTCTACTTCTTAATATTGTCTATTTTATATTTAATTTGTACTTCTAACTTGAAGTACTTGCTTTCACCCTGCATATTTTTCTGCTTACTATTATTATATTTTTTGCACCAACATATAAAGAGAAATTCATTGTGTGTGAAAACCTACTTAACAATAAACCTGATTGTGAATCATATTTTACATATCTTCAACCTTTGCACTACCATCTTACTGTCAATATGTTACTGTTATTTCATTTATATATGTATTCATTCATTGGACTCACGGACTCATTTCCATTACCTGTGATACCTTCACACATGGACTAAACCCATGAACTTAGTTTATCTACAGTTTATTACGACCCATGTTTAACTCCATATATGACTGGTGATGATGTTCTCTGTACATGTGGCATCTATTGCACGTCTGTCCGTCCCAGGGAGAGGGATCCCTCATCTGTGGCTCTTCCTCAGGTTTCTTCTTTTTCCCATAAAGGGTTTTTTTGAAGTTTTTCCTGACCCGGTTCAAGGGTCTAAGGACAGAGGGTGTCACAACTGTACAGATTGTAAAGCCCTCCGAGGCAAACGATGTTTGTAATTTTGGGCTTTAAATAAAGAAAAATTGATTTTTTTTATTTTAAAAAAATTAATTTTTTTTTATTTGATATATTTTTTATATATTTATACATTCACATAGTAGTTTAATGTTTATTTTTTCCTTGTCAAGCTGTTGTTCTTGTTTTAAACTGCATGTATATTTATTCCTGTGTACATAGATTGACAGTCAAATTCCTCATGTGTCCCCACCACTGCCTAACACTGTTTATAATAACCCTAACCTGTATATAATATATTGATTGGATATTGTCTTTGCCTGTATATAATATATTGATTGGATATTGTCTTTGCCTGTATATAATATATTGATTGGATATTGTCTTTGCCTGTATATAATGTATATAATATATTGATTGGATATTGTCTTTGCCTGTATATAATATATTGATTGGATATTGTCCTTTGCCTGTATATAATATGTTGATTGGAGATTGTCTTTGCCTGTATATAATGTATTGATTGGATATTGTCTTTGCCTGTATATAATATATTGATTGGATATTGCCTTTGCCTGTATATAATGTATATAATATATTGATTGGATATTGTCTTTGCCTGTATATAATATATTGATTGGATATTGTCTTTGCCTGTATATAATGTATTGATTGGATATTGCCTTTGCCTGTATATAATGTATTGATTGGATATTGTCTTTGCCTGTATATAATGTATTTGATTGGATATTGTCTTTGCCTGTATATAATACATTGATTGGATATTGTCTTTGCCTGTATATAATATATTGATTGGATATTGTCTTTGCCTGTATATAATATGTTGATTGGATATTGCCTTTGCCTGTATATAATGTATATAATATATTGATTGGATATTGCCTTTGCCTGTATATAATATATTGATTGGATATTGTCTTTGCCTGTATATAATGTATATAATATGTTGATTGGATATTGTCTTTGCCTGTATATAATATATAATATGTTGATTGGATATTGCCTTTGCCTGTATATAATATATTGATTGGATATTGTCTATGCCTGTATATAATATATTGATTGGATATTGTCTTTGCCTGTATATAATATATTGATTGGATATTGCCTTTGCCTGTATATAATGTATATAATATATTGATTGGATATTGTCTTTACCTGTATATAATATGTTGATTGGATATTGCCTTTGCCTGTATATAATGTATATAATATATTGATTGGATATTGCCTTTGCCTGTATATAATATGTTGATTGGAGATTGTCTTTGCCTGTATATAATGTATTGATTGGATATTGTCTTTGCCTGTATATAATATATTGATTGGATATTGCCTTTGCCTGTATATAATGTATATAATATATTGATTGGATATTGTCTTTGCCTGTATATAATATATTGATTGGATATTGCCTTTGCCTGTATATAATATGTTGATTGGATAATATACCGATTGTCTTTGCCTGTATATAATATATTGATTGGATATTGTCTTTGCCTGTATATAATATATTGATTGGATATTGTCTTTGCCTGTATATAATATATTGATTGGATATTGCCTTTGCCTGTATATAATGTATTGATTGGATATTGTCTTTGCCTGTATATAATGTATTGATTGGATATTGTCTTTGCCTGTATATAATACATTGATTGGATATTGTCTTTGCCTGTATATAATGTATATAATATACTGATTGGATATTGCCTTTGCCTGTATATAATATGTTGATTGGAGATTGTCTTTGCCTGTATATAATGTATTGATTGGATATTGTCTTTGCCTGTATATAATATATTGATTGGATATTGTCTTTGCCTGTATATAATGTATATAATATATTGATTGGATATTGTCTTTGCCTGTATATAATATATTATATTGATTGGATATTGCCTTTGCCTGTATATAATATGTTGATTGGATATTGTCTTTGCCTGTATATAATATATTGTATTGTCTTTGCCTGTATTGGATATTGTCTTTGCCTGTATATAATATATTGATTGGATATTGTCTTTGCCTGTATATAATATATTGATTGGATATTGTCTTTGCCTGTATATAATGTATTGATTGGATATTGTCTTTGCCTGTATATAATATATTGATTGGATATTGTCCTTTGCCTGTATATAATGTATATAATATATTGATTGGATATTGTCTTTGCCTGTATATAATATATTGATTGGATATTGTCCTTTGCCTGTATATAATGTATATAATATATTGATTGGATATTGTCTTTGCCTGTATATAATATATTGATTGGATATTGCCTTTGCCTGTATATAATATATTGATTGGATATTGCCTTTGCCTGTATATAATATATTGATTGGATATTGTCCTTTGCCTGTATATAATATATAATATGTTGATTGGATATTGTCTTTGCCTGTATATAATATATTGATTGGATATATAATGATTGCCTTTGCCTGTATATAATATGTTGATTGGAGATTGTCTTTGCCTGTATATAATATATTGATTGGATATTGTCTTTGCCTGTATATAATATATTGTATTGATTGGATATTGCCTTTGCCTGTATATAATGTATATAATATATTGATTGGATATTGTCTTTGCCTGTATATAATATATTGATTGGATATTGCCTTTGCCTGTATATAATGTATATAATATATTGATTGGATATTGTCTTTGCCTGTATATAATATATTGATTGGATATTGCCTTTGCCTGTATATAATATATTGATTGGATATATATTGATTGCCTTTGCCTGTATATAATATATTATGTTGATTGGATATTGTCTTTGCCTGTATATAATATATTGATTGGAGATTGTCTTTGCCTGTATATAATGTATTGATTGGATATTGTCTTTGCCTGTATATAATATATTGATTGGATATTGTCTTTGCCTGTATATAATGTATATAATATATTGATTGGATATTGTCCTTTGCCTGTATATAATATGTTGATTGGATATTGTCTTTGCCTGTATATAATGTATTGATTGGATATTGTCTTTGCCTGTATATAATATATTGATTGGATATTGTCTTTGCCTGTATATAATGTATATAATATATTGATTGGATATTGTCTTTGCCTGTATATAATATATTGATTGGATATTGCCTTTGCCTGTATATAATATATTTATTGATTGGATATTGTCTTTGCCTGTATATAATATATTGATTGGATATTGCCTTTGCCTGTATATAATATGTTGATTGGATATTGTCTTTGCCTGTATATAATATATTGATTGGATATTGTCCTTTGCCTGTATATAATGTATATAATATATTGATTGGATATTGTCCTTTGCCTGTATATAATATGTTGATTGGAGATTGTCTTTGCCTGTATATAATGTATTGATTGGATTGATTGCCTTTGCCTGTATATAATATATTGATTGGATATTGTCTTTGCCTGTATATAATGTATATAATATATTGATTGGATATTGTCCTTTGCCTGTATATAATATATTGATTGGATATTGTCTTTGCCTGTATATAATAAATATAATATGTTGATTGGATATTGTCTTTGCCTGTATATAATATATAATATGTTGATTGGATATTGCCTTTGCCTGTATATAATATATTGATTGGATATTGCCTTTGCCTGTATATAATGTATTGATTGGATATTGTCTTTGCCTGTATATAATGTATTGATTGGATATTGTCTTTGCCTGTATATAATATATTGATTGGATATCATTTTATCGATTGCCTTTGCCTGTATATAATGTATATAATATATTGATTGGATATTGCCTTTGCCTGTATATAATATATTGATTGGATATTGTCTTTGCCTGTATATAATGTATTGATTGGATATTGCCTTTGCCTGTATATAATATATTGATTGGATATTGTCTTTGCCTGTATATAATATGTTGATTGGAGATTGTCTTTGCCTGTATATAATGTATTGATTGGAGATTGCCTTTGCCTGTATATAATATATTGATTGGATATTGTCTTTGCCTGTATATAATGTATATAATATATTGATTGGATATTGTCTTTGCCTGTATATAATATATTGATTGGATATTGTCTTTGCCTGTATATAATATATAATATGTTGATTGGATATTGTCTTTGCCTGTATATAATGTATATAATATATTGATTGGATATTGTCTTTGCCTGTATATAATATATTGATTGGAGATTGCCTTTGCCTGTATATAATGTATATAATATATTGATTGGATATTGTCTTTGCCTGTATATAATATGTTGATTGGATATTGTCTTTGCCTGTATATAATGTATATAATATATTGATTGGATATTGCCTTTGCCTGTATATAATATATTGATCGGACGGTGTGTTCACTCAGCTGATCAGTGGAGCAGTTCCCGGTGGTGGCCGCAGGGTGTCGCTGTGTGTCCTTCTAATGAGATGGAGGCGGAGAGAGAAGTTGTGGATGAAAGTTCACTTTAAATCTGAGCAGCCTGTCTGTCTGTCCGCCTGTCTGACAGCAGCAGCTGTTCCCGCGGAGGACGGAGGGACAGACGGACATGTCTCCGCTGCAGCTGGCCGTGTACTGGCGTCTGTCTCTGGTCTTCTTCTTCACCGCGTTTCTTTTCTTTCTCGACATTTTCGCGGCCGCCGTCGTCGAGGCCACCTGTCGCCATGGCAACGACACGGCCTGGCGTGGAACGTTGGCACCGAACGCGGAGGGCAACAAATCACGGCCCGTGGAACGTTCGGAGGGCGAAGCTGATTGGTGGACGGAGAGCGGGAACGGACACGTGAGTGAAGAAGACTCGGAGGAGTTTTATCTGAAGTTTCTGATTGAATTCACTTTTTATGTGGTTTAGTTTGTTTTTTAAAGATAAAATCAGACAGCGCTGACTGACTGACACCAACAGAAAACTTTACAGATTAACATACAGTGTTAATGTGCAACCTGAAGCTGTTAATGCAAACTGTCTCTGTTCTATCATTTGTTGTCACGTGACAACATGGCTGCCTCATGTCTGTATCTCATTACTGAGGAACCCTCAGTAATAATGATGTTATTAGCCTAGCTTAGCACAAAGACTGGGAGCAGGGGGAACTGTTAGCCTAGCTCAACTAAAAGAGAAAAAAAGCACTTTCCTATGTCTGATTAACATTTTTGTCTTAAAAGTCACAGATACGGTGGAGGTTTGAGCTGAAACGATTCAGTTATTGAAAGAAAATTCACCTGCAGATCAAACATTTCTAACATTTTTCAATGATGTCAAACTTCACGGATATTTTACAGAGTTTGAAACTGATCATTTTTGTGTTTTAGACTGTTGGTCAGATAGAAATTTAATGACATTACTTTTGGTATTTTCTCACATTATATAACATGAATAACCTGCAGATGAATCACTATGGAAACTAATAATCAGTTACTTCATGCAGTCATAAAAACATCTCATGTAAATAACTTTATTGTGTTTTTCACTGTGTGTCTGTTGGGATCAGCAGTTAACTCCATTGCATGTTAAAATATTAGGAAGTTAAAATATTAATGAAGTGAGTCCTGCATTATTACCTGGGCTTGATTGTGTTCAGATCTAGTTTTATGACTTTAATAAATGTAGCTTCTATAGTGCTCACATATTTTAAATAAAGTTGCGTTAGAGGTCAGAGAGTACTCGTCCCTTTTTGAAGCTGTCTGCACATTTTGGAGGTTTAACAGTCTGTCTTTAGTCATTTCTGTGTGTGTGTGTCAGTCAGTGTGTGGTTGGACAGGCTGGTTGTCCTACGGTCAGACGCTCTACATGGTCGGCCTGCTGCTGGGATCTCTGGTTGGAGGAGCCATATCAGACCGGTACAGCACGAACACAAGATGACAATAAAACATTACAATGAGTGTGCTCTATAGTACTGTAAGAAATGTGTGTGTGCAGGTATGGGAAGCGTCCGGTGCTGCTGGTGTGTGTGTGCGTGCAAAGTGCGCTGTGTGTGGCCTCGTGCCCGCCGCCAGTCCTTCCTCAGCCCATCCTCTTCCTCGCCATTCGCTGCCTGACGGGCGTCTGCTGCTGCGGCATCAACATCTGCTCCTTCAGCTTGGGTGAGCACAGCTTCGACTATCCCCCCTCACACTTCTGGTTGACTTCCGGGTGTCTGCTGAGTTTAATTGGACCGCGGTGGGACGCACACGGCTGGTAAAGCTCACGTGTCCCAGATAGAGTCCTGCTGACCGGGCTGAGTGGTAATGAAGCCTCCAGCAGCTCTCTGACCTCTGATCCACTGAAAAGACTGAGAGGCTCTGTGAGGGGAGCAGGTTCATTACAGCCCAGAATATTTGAAGAAAGGACGTCAAAGAGAAAAAATAATGTGTCAGCTCATTCAGGTTATGATGTGCTGAAAAAAAAAGACACCAAACATTTTTCACAGACGGCCTGAATAAGTCCAACCTGTGCTCATGAATAAGAAGCTGCGTATCGAGTCCAGTCAGGTGTGGTTGTAGTTTTTCTGCAGGTCAGTGTGTGTACGCGATGCATCTTTATCATGATCAGGATGAAGATGTGTTTTATTATTCTCAGATTGTGAATGCAGGAAAAAACAGCTGCTGGGTCTCTGTTTGGGTCTGTTCAGGTTGGCTGCAGTTTGGATCAGGTGTTATTTTGCCTCCACGCCTGTGATTCTCCACCCGTCTCACTGTGGCAAAGAGAATAAACTGAATGTTGTGGTCAAAGGTCAAAGGTCACTGTCACCTCACAAAACATGAGTTTGGCTGACTCAGTAACTCAGTGTATCGCTAATAATGGCAAAGTTTTACACAAATCACTAATAAGATAAAATAATGAAGGGACATTTTTTACCCAAAAGGTCAAAGGTCAGCCTCACTGTGAAATCATGATGTCAGTTATCCAAAACCATAACTCAGGAACAGAGGGGGTCTGTGGTATCTGTGATCTGATCTCACGCTGTGGTGAGAGTAAAGATCCTCATATTTGAAGCTTTCCCTTCTCTCATGAACACGTTGTGTTTATCAGAAACAGCCAAACGTGAGCACACACAGGGAATCTGTTTTTCCTTCGTCTCTATGAACACTCACAGAAGTCCAGCTGAACGGTCAGTGAAGTTTCCACAGGTGTGTTTTCACAGCGGGTGTGTTTGTGTTGCAGCGGTAGAGTGGACCTGTCCTGCTGCTCGGCTCTGGCCACCGGCCTTCCTGCCGTTCTGCTTCAGTCTGGGTACGATGAGCGGAGCCCCGCTGGCCTGGCTCAGCCCCACCTGGAGACAGCTGCACCTGTCGCTGGCTCTGCCTCAGCTCATCTGTCTGCCGCTCTACCTGTAGGTGCTCCTGTCTGCTGTCTGCCTCAGATTAACGAGAGCGTCGCAGCTAATTAACGTTTTTTTTCTGTCCTAGCTCAATCCCAGAGTCTCCTCGCTGGCTGTTGTTAAAGAGGAGGACAGATGTGCTGGACCGTTACCGTAGCAACAGCTCTTCAGATGAACAGTGTCTGGATGTGGTACAAACACTTTTACATGTTCCTTCATCGTCATGAACAAACTCAGTTTTCACTCCGTCCTGCTGCCACAGATGTGGATTCAAAGTAGTCCTCAACAAACTCTGTTTCCTTGATAAAAACTACAGTGAGCAGCTGTTTTAGGAAATCACTCCTTTAAAACATGACGCTTTACATCTGTGAGGAGTTTTTAAGGATTAACTAACATCTTCAGCAGGTTTTAATCCACTGACTGACCTTTGTCTCATACCATGTAGTAATGGAAACGTCCTGAGTAGTCAATGAGTGAGCTGTGTGTGTGTGTGTGTGTGTGTGTGTGTGTGTGCACTCAGCTGTTGGACTCAGCCTGGTCCGACCTGCAGAAAGCCTCTGAGGCTCAGAAGGAGCAGCCTCCTGGAGGCCACGCCCCCTGTGACGTCATGCACCTGAGACACCCGACCGTGATGCTGCGGCTCTTTATCATGAGCTACCTGAGGTACCTGACAGCGTGTTAACAGATAAGTATATGAATCAGAAATAAAGAAAAAGAATATCGTCATAAAAATTAGAGGATACATTTTTAATATTACAAACATGAACTCATTGTATTATTTTGGGAATAAGATAATACTATTTCAAGAATAAAGTAAAATATGAATGAATTATGATGAATCTTGTAACACTAAGAATTTCTTTCTCAAAATATTTGGACTTAAATTGACTTTACACTTGATGAGTTAGTAAAAATGACTGAAAACAGGATGAAAAAAAGAGAGTAAATACTTTTAGATTTAAAGAAAGTTACTGTTTAGACAATTAAAGGATCGGAGGGTCAAAGGTGTCTTATACAACACACACATATAGCAGAGGATCATCATCAGGGGACCTTTGACCCTTTGTTAACAATCAAAACATTGAACACGTGTCATCCTACAACAGCAACAGCTGAGAAAGTGAGCCGTCATCCTCGACGTCATCACTGATTGGACGGCTGTTATCGTGACACGTTATCAAGACAGCCATAAAGACATTTATTTATGTGCCGAAGATGTTTTTTTTCATAGTTCACCTTTTGTGATGAGTCATTGCGTGACCCTGAATAAATACTATGCACTTTACCAGTGTGTACATGTGCAGTTAAACATTATAAACAAACTCTAAACGTCTCATGTACACAACTTTAGTCATCGCCAAATCCTTTTCTGATCACTTTCTACAGTTATCCTGGAGATGAGTATTTGTTTTCAAATGGTTGTTGATTCCCAGTAACCGCTAACATCTTATATTCTGATCTGAACTCTTATTAAATATGAGATGTATTTGTTGTGTTTGTCCTCCACCCTGCAGTGCAGTGTCAGCGCTGACGTACTTCGGCATCTGTATGAACATCGGCTCGTTTGGTGTCGGCGTTTACTCCGCCCAGTTCTTCTCCGGCCTATCAGAAGCCCCCTGCCTGCTCGTCCCATTGGTGCGCCTGGGACGCCGGCCAATCAGCATGCTCTCTATGCTCCTGAGTGGATTGGCCTGCTTCCTGTCGTTACTGCTGTCCAGATACAACGGTGACCAGAAATAATATAGTAATCGGCTACTTTAAACCTTCACCTCCAGCTAATGGTTTTACACATTATTATAACAGTATTATATGTAAGTAGTGTGTATCAACCTACCTCATGTATGCACAGCAGCCTGTTACATTATCAAATTGATTTCACTCTGCACTGTTGTGCTACTGTCTCTCTGTCTACATTTGTTATTGCTGCTTTTATACAGCTCATGAATATTTTTATGGATTTATCTCTGTACATAATAGTTTAATGTTTACATTTACCTTGTCGAGCTGTTTTAAACCTATGTCTATTTCTGTGTATGTATATTGAGAGCAATGAATTATCAGATTCTTTGTATGTGGACACTTATACATACATTAAATCTGATTCTGAAATCACAACAAAATATTAATATTGCACTGTTAGCACAATAGCACAAATCATATTTAGAAGAAATAATAACAAAGTCAAAAGGTTTTGGTGCACACAGTGGAGCATCGTCTGCATAAAGTTGGATGTTTTTTTTCCTCATACATTAGTTTCATGTTTATCAACATGATTATTATACGGTGATCCCTCATCTATCGCGGGGGTTGCGTCCCAGAACCCCCCGCAAAAGGTGAAAATCCGCAAGAAGTAGAAATCCATATGTTTATATGGTTATTTTTATATATTTTAAGCCCTTATAAACATGTCCCACACAGTTATACAGTATAAACCCTTTATATTCTCTTAGATATTCGGTAAAATTGGTTGAAATTATGTATGTAAACACACTGTTTATATACTATGCACAAATATACGTATTGTATATCATTGAGGAGGATACATGACGCGTCAATATCCTTCGCAGAAATCCATGAACCAGCCATGAAACATCCACGATATATTTTCATATAAAATCTGCGATATAGTGAAGCCATGCGAAAATCGAAGCACGATATAGCGAGGGATTACATTAGGACATAAATCCACTCAAAGTACTGGATGATCTGCCCCTGAACATCCTGAAGATCCTGACTGACATGTTATTGATCGATCATCAGGTATTAGGTAATCTGTGTGATGTGTGCAGGTGAGCCGGTGCTGGTGATGAGTCTGGCTCTGCTGGGGAAACTCTGCATCCTGGCCTCCATCTTCATCTCCATCCTGTACAGCATCGAGCTGTTTCCCACTGTGGTCAGGTACGCGCTAACACACCAGCTTATATTTAGCTTTCACACGGTCCATTTAATATTAACCACGTCATTATAATCCAGACAGCGGTGTTTGTCCGTGGTCAACTTGAGTTTCCGACTCGGCTGTCTGGTCAACTCCCTTGTCCCGCCCAACCCAGATGGAGCGATCTCAGTGGCTGCCATGGTTGTGTACAGCAGTGGACCGATCTTAGGCTGCGGGATGTGTCTGCTGCTGCCGGAGACCAGCGGCATCCCGCTTCCTGATTCGGTGGAGGACTGTGACAGGCAGCCTCAGCCCGGCCCACCTAACATCAGCGCCCTCTGGGGAACACGGTGAGGAAAGACACTTGATTGACCTCAGGTGCAGAGAGGCCTTTATTTGAGACAACTTTCCCTGTTTTAAGTTTTTTTTATCACACATGGGAGGTTTTCTAATGTGTTTCTGTTTTTCAGACACTTTTCTTTGTTTTGTTAATGAGATGATGCTTAAACTGTCTCAGTTCAGTCTCTGCTCAGGTGTTTTTGTACAACAGGAAAATAAGAAGTTTTTGGTAAGAAAAATTAGAATTTAAACAGAGAGATGATTTTAGTCTCACCACAACATTTGTGATTCTCTTACTTATTTAGACTACTGAAACACAAACCTGTGATTTTATAAGGGCTGTTGTAGAAACAGTCGATGTTCAGATTGACTGAAAAGTCCTTCCTCTTGGTGTTTAAAACGTCTAAACCTTCACTCAGCCTCATGACTCGGCTGTTGTTGCCATCCACAATGTTCCTCTGTTAGTTTCTAATATCAAAGTTCATTAAAGTTCAACACAGTTTTCAACAGCAACATGCAGCACACGCAGCACACGCAGTGACACTGTCCACATTATTTGTCACAGATCTTCAGTCACGTTGCCACCTGAGAATTATTATGAACTTTTTAGCACTTTGAACCAGAAAGTCACATATTCAGGACGTGTGTATTTTTTTAAAAGCTACTAAAGATCAACTACTGTGCGTTTCATCTCCTGGTAAGAGGGAAAATAAATTACATCACACACACATTAACAGCTGCAAAGTGAATCATTGTGTTGATTTATAGTGTGTGTGTGTGTGTGTGTGTGTGTGTGTGTGTGTTTTCAGGAAGCTGGTGAGCAGCCAAACCAGGAAAACAGAGCTCCTCCCTGCAGAGAAAGACGACACGCACATCCCGAACACACACACCGGGCTGATATGAACACACACTCGGAGGTCTCATAATTTTAACTGCAATGAAAAGCTTTCATTTGTGTTTAGTTGTGATTTCAAATTAAAAACCAAAAGGCAGGAGGGCGCTGAGATCAGAGAAGAAGAGCGAACATGTTGTGGGAGGAGTTTGATGATGTCACAGGATGTTTTATTCTCGTGTTGTTGTTTTTGTCGACACTTTGTTTGTCTGTTTTCATCACTAAAAATAAACTGAAGTTAAAGGCAGGTTCCTCCTCTGTCATCGGTCAGAGCTCAACAAGTTTTACTGGATTTCACCAACTACACTTCAGTGTAAACAGACTCCATTAAAATTAAAATTAAATTAAAACAGTATTTGCAAACATGGAGCTCATTTTAATGACTATATTCTGCCGGGATATTTGTGATTTCAGGAAAAAAGTTTGATTTCAGCTGATAATAAAACTGATGATTTTGTTTTAATAATATAATAAAAAGTAAAGTATTTCCCTCTGAGGACGGTAAAAGCATAAAGTGGCAGAAAATAGAAACACTCATGTACAAATGCCTCCAAATATCACTGAAGTACAGTACTTTAGTAGATGTACTTGTTATTTTCCATCACTGGTATGAAGTGAATTAAAACGATGGATTTTTATGTGACTGACTGAATAAACAGTTTAGTTTTTAAGTACAGAAATGAACAAAGAGGCCTGTTTCGTGTTCAGGCCTGCAGCGCCTTCTGCAGGACAAATAAGAGACTGTAGCCTTTAACATCACGACATGAACTTCAGACATCTCAGGGGGTTTTTTTTCATTTGACTTTCATTTCTACTTTAATGAGGGGAAAAAATAACAAGAACTGGAAGCAAAGTGTTTATAAATGAGTTTTATTTATGACACAAACAATCTGTGATATATAAAAAGAAAAATCCCACGATTTAAAGTGACAGAAAACATCTTAAATCATCATCATATATAAAATATGAACAGACCGAACAAATAATTCACACCACCCACATCCTGTTTACTGCTGTAAAGGTGGAGGCAGTAACAGACTCCAGAAGTGAAGCTATAAATACTGTTTGATATGAACGAAGCAAAGAAAAATAAACACTATCTCTTCCTCATAGATTTTATTTAAATTCCCTCCAGTCCCTTCAAAGTAAAACTCACCATCATGTGGTTTGAAAAGTGCTTTTATTTTAAAAGAATTTTAATGAAAATGAGCAGTTTTCTATTGTTATTATTCCTACTGTTTTATTTTCGATTTTATTTTGAAGGGAGTGGACAGGAAGGATATTTTAGGTGAAAGTAGTTCTGGACCGTCACCGCCATGATAACCAGTTAAATAAAAACACAAACAAAAATCACCATTGAAACAAAGTGCCAAGGCATCAAATAGAATTTTTGTAATATTTCTTTATTTTAGTAATTTCTGGACCTTTTTTTAAGCTTTCTGAGCTCAGCTGAAGCTTGAAAATTTGTAATTTAATTGTTCTGATTATTTTTTTATTTCCACACAGCCCCTTTCTCACGTTTCATTCTCAAAACATACACCATCCTTCCCTGCCGACGGCCCAAAGTCAATGTAGTTACGAATTCATTTTTAAAAATTCACAACAAAATTGTCTTTATTTTGAGTTTACACTTTACATTACAGGTCTTTAATTTTGAAATTAGTTTCCTGGAAAGAATAAAGTAGTTTGGTCCATTTTAAATTCACTGATGACGAGAGTCTTTTAATCAAAGCAGACCAGCTCAGATAAACATTATAATATGAAGTTTGTTTTCAAGTGTCAAAATATATGATGAAGATTAAAGTAACGATAAATTAATATTATATTTAGATTTATTTTTGTTTAAATGGAGCAGCTCTTTTAATGAACATTGCACCTAAAATTAGAAGAAAACGTTCTCAGAAATGAACTGAAAAAAACAGTTGCAGCTGAATTCCTTCCAATCGACTCACTGATCAGTCATTGCAACTCTACGGTGTTACCACATCCTTAAAACATCAATATTTAGTTGTTGACATGACCCCTCCTGCTTCCTGTAGAAAGTTCAGTACGTGACGAAGTTGGCAGGAAAGATCCCGACCCGCCCGTCGGCCAGTTGCCCCTCCCACCAGTCGTACTGGGAGTCGGTCTTGGTGATGACGGTGATGCTGTCGCCGGGGACGAAGCTCAGATCGCCAGGCTGCTGCCCTGTGAACGGATGGGTTGCCGTGACGACTAGCTGCCCACTGGCTCCGCCTGCTGACGCACCTCCACCTGGAGAAAAACAGTTTTAATTGATCAACCATAAAATGACACTTAGTAAAGGAAAAGCTCAATATCTGCTGAAGAAGAGCGATAAAGCTGCAGTGAGGTTTCGTCGTACCGTAGTTTGGAGAGTTTCTGGAGGCAAACTGATCTGAAACAGACAAAAAACACAAAAAAGAAAAAAATCTCAACACTGACGTTTCAATAATCAATTCATTATATTTAGTTTCTAAACAGAGTGATTATCATTATCATAGAAATGTTCAAATGTTATATAAGCCTCATTCTTTTAGTTGTGAATATCAAACAGTGCAGGTCAACAATGTGACCACAAGAGGGAGCTGTAGCCTCAAAACTGCAAACAGGAAGTTTTTATGCTGCTAACACACACACACACACACACACACACACACACACACACAGAGCTAACAGCAGCACAAAGACAGCAGGATTATTGATGAGTCATTGGTGTTGTTGATATTGGCCGCTTCATCAAGGTCGCGTTACCAAGTTAATAACAAACTGGGTAAAACACACACACACACACACACACACACACACACACACACACACAGACAGATTAACATTTCATTTCATCCTCTGACAAGTGTGTGTGTGTGTTGTGGTGAGGCTACTGTAAGTATGAAAACATGATCTGTCATCACCTGAAAGGAAGGAAAGAGAAAAAAAGGAAATGAGGTGACAGAGAAGGACATGAGAAGGTAAAGAATGACGTGAGGAGATAAGGAAGGAAATGAGGAGGTAAGGAAGGAAATGAGGAGGTAAAGAATGACGTGAGGAGGTAAAGAAGGAAATGAGGAGGTAAAGAAGGATGTGAGGAGGTCCCAGCGTTCGTGTTTTCATTTTGAAGGGAGGTAAAAGTCACCTGAGGTCTCAGATTTGTAGATGGAGATGCTCGGGTAGAGGGCGTTCTTTTTACTTCCTGCACCTGCACACACACACACACACACACAGTAAACACATTAAACACATTAAACACACACCATTTACATGCGATAAACAAACAAAGCGCTCGTATGTTGGCGAGGCGGTACCAGAGCTGGCTGCTGGAGGTTGGTAGGTGGCTGCTGGTCTCTGCTGAACCGGAGCTGGAGGTCTGGATGGAGGAAGAGACGACTGGAGAGACAGAACATCTTATTTAGACTGAAGAACGAGTGAGTTTGTTTGAGATATCTGAAGGACGTCTGTACTGAAGATGTTTAGGTACCAAAAAATATCGCGAGCTGGACGTTCAACAAACAGACTTATCAACACTTCGTGGTGAGTTCAGGTTCATCTTTGTAAAACTGTTCATGTTCCAGCTGTTTTTTTTTTTCCATCCTCATTTTTTTTCCTGCTTTAGTTGAGCCAACATCACTTAAAAAAACTTGACACGAGGAACCAAATTGAAGAAAAACAGATCCTTTAGTTCAGTAAAAGTACAAATACAAACAAAGTCCTCCTGTCAGTAAAGTGTTCCTGTCCTCTCTGATGTTTCTGGATGAATCTTCCTGCTGCATTAATGTGGACGCTGCATTTTACTGCTGTTCATGTTTCAGGTTCATTTCAACGACTTTATAAACTGTTGGCTAGTTTCATCTGCAGCAATGCTTTATGGTCTATAAGATCATCATATGTTTGTCCTGTGAGAACCACGTATCTGTAAAAAGTCAGAAAAACAGCCTGTTTTCAGCTTTGTGACTGATGCAGCTGATCCAAGGAGGCTTTAAATAGTTTATTTATCTGAAGAAGGAGGAGAATTTTCTCAACACATAAAGGAAGACTTCATCCTTCAGTTTATCACAAACACTCAACATGGCTGAAGTTAGCGTTAAAATGGCGTTGTTTACCTTTGGTCGCATGTTCTTGCTGGTCCAGTCGGTAGTGTAGGCCTCTGTGTAGGCATCCAGGATGTGATAAAGGTCGTAGCATTCAGGCGGCGGCTCCACGTCACCATTCAAAATGGATGATGCGCGGATATCTTGTGCGTAAAACCTGTAGCCACACATACGCACATATTCAACATTTATATTTCACTTTGAGCAAACGGACGCTTCATGACGGCGGACGGATGGAAAGGTAGACGGTCGTGCGTACTTGCGGTTGGTTTCTTTGCGTTCGATCAGATAAGATCCCTCCAGAGAAATACCAGCGAACAAACCTCTGGATTTACAGTAAGTGAAGACCGCCGCTGTGCTGCGAAGAGCGACGTCAGCCTCCACATTCCTGAAAAAAGAAAGATAAAGGAGACCATTATATCCGTCGTTTTATATGACAGCGGCCTTAAATAACCTAAAAATCGTACAGCAGAAGAAAACTTTACCAGGCACATAGACAGATAAGCAAAACGTGCACACTAACACACTATGAGGACGAGATCTGTGATGGTAATCTGGGAGACGGTATCATATTTATTTGGATAAACGCATGATGAAATGTAGGCAAAGTACATGTGAAAGTATTATTTAACATCTACATTTACATTTATTTAGATAATATAAAAGCTAAAAAATATCTGTCTGATAAAGTGAAAAGAAAATATAGATATATCCTTGGTCCTCTGTGTTTCTGATTAAAACTCTGTGTCTCTACTTTCTTTGGTCATTACTCACCTGGTTTCTGCTGTTTCTGGAAAGCTGAAATATGATAATGGTGTTTTGTCTGGATATTTTAAGTATGAATCTGCTCATACTTGTAATAATTGAACCTTTCACTCACTCGCAGGTTGACGTCCACAGAAATTCTCTTACACTCACTCGATTTTTTTCTGTCTGCAGCTCACGTAGTTAACAGACGTGCAACAGACACATTCTGTCAGCTTTTACCTGGGAGTCAAATACCTGGCCACGCCCACACACACCTGCCAGCACACACGCGCACACACACACACACACACACACGATCATGCATCAAAACCTGTCGAACTGCCCTGAAACACTCAACTCCTTTTTCTAAAATTAACCTCACACACATAAATCACATCCTCTAAAATAAATCACATCTGAAGTTGTAATTGTCGCAGACGTTTAACGCGCTGATTTAATTCATGTTTCTGCTTCGGGCCTCAAAACACAAACGCTGCTGTCATTTAACGTCTCATAAAACTGGCAGCAGAATAAAGCATTAAAATGTAAGCTATAATTTACATGGAAAATAAATATTAGAGGCAATTAAGAGACAGACAGGCAGAGTGCAGGTGCTCACCTGCCCATCGGTCCCACGGCCACGGTGCAGTTCCCGCCCAGCGTCAGGTTCCCGCCCTTCGTGAACGCCTCGATGGCTCTGCGCTGGTTCAGGATGATGACCAGGTCTGACACCTGGATGGGGGGAGGTGTAGAAATAAACAGGTATTTATTTATTTCAGAGTTTTGTCACCGCCATGTGGTCGTTTGTTGAGGCTGCTTTGAAAACTGTTTGAGTTTATCAGCAGCTCTTCCCTTTTCATCAGATTCATCCAAAAACATGTTGGTCCCACTGTAAATTTGTTCTTTATGCTAAAAGCTGTGCTGGAATCTGTCTGGGGGGGCAGACAGTTGTAATGTAATGACGGGTGCTGCTGGAAGATCCACCCCAGAAAACAAACAATTTCTGTGCATTTTTATCAGAATAATATGTATTAACTTTTTATTTTACTGTGTGTGCTGAGACTTTCCCTCAGGATGAATCATGAGCTGTTTCATCAGATAAAATGAAGGTGGGATTTGTTTGTGATCACTCACCTCCACCCCGATCTCGAAGCCTCCTCCCAGACCTGCGATGCCGATGGCAGACGGTGCTGACCAGCCTACACGCAAACACACAACACAAACACACACACAACACACACAAACACACACACACACACACACACACACACACACACACACACACACACACACACACACACACACACACACACACACACACACACACACACACACACACACACACACACACACACACACACACACACACACACACACACACACACACACACACACACACACACACAGGTTTAAAGAGACAGGTCAGAGTTGTTTTTGTGTCCTGGGTTTTGTCTCTCAGGCTGCAGAATCAGTGACAAATTTTTCCTTTCAAAAAGTGTTTTATTAACGCTCACACACTGATTTATTATTGATTTCAGTCTTTTTTTCAGTTGATATTTTCCCTAAAAATTTGTTCAGGTTTGTGCATTAATATTGCAGGAACTTTCTAAATATCTTTTTGTGGAGGCTGATAATCAGAGTATAATAATAATTAAACAGTTTCACTTTTGTGAGGTCAACCTACATCCAAGTATCGACCTGCAGGTTTGGGAGGAAGTGCCAAGACTGGATCAGGTTTAAATTTCCTGATCGTTCCTCAGATATCATCAGCTTCTCTTCTTGTTTGGAGGTTTGTACTTTAATACTTCTGCACTCAGATGAATACCTCACATATTTTACATTTTTTTTATTTTCTGCTGGCTTTGTTTCTTAAATGTTAATGTAAAGATTTAAAATAAAGTTATTAAACAGAAGCAAAATCTTCTTTTACTTCATTACCTCTCTACCTTCTTGTTCTGTTAACTGTAACTATAAAATGCTGCGAGGCTCTAAACACCAGACCAGGTCGTTCATGACTCAGTACGTCATTATTCACACTCAGATCCAGATGGTGAAAAATATTCTGGCTGCATAAAATCAAGGATCCATTGCGCCTGTTTTTATTGGCGCCAGTGTTTCGAGGCAGTGTTTTGGTTCACCCTTCCCCTTAATCAGAGAGACCAGAAAACCACCAAAACGGCCTGCAGAGGAGGCGAGGCGTCAGCAGCGCCTCAGCTCGCTCCGTGTGATCCTCCGTGGCTCTTTGGCACGATGACAAACTCAAACATCCGCCAACAAAATGTCAGAGCCACCACCACCGGATGAACGGCGAACATCCGTAACACATCAGCTGACTGCTCGCCGCCGCCTGCACCGCTGCAGGGACATCCGAGGGAGTTTGTATGTTTGTTATCACGGCAACCAAATCAAATGAAAAGTTCACTTTGGACCTCGAGAGGATGCAGAGAAACATGAGAATTCAGCTGTGATATAATATATGATCTGGTTCCTTATATTCACACACACACTTCATTATATCTGCGTTTACAGCAGCTCTGAGGAAAGTTCTGTGTTTTCTGACAGTTCTTTCTTACGTCTGTCGGCCAGTCTGGCGATGACGATGCCGCTTCCTCCTCTGGCGGTGATCATGAAGCCGGCCTTGATGACGGAGATGATGGCCAGACCCTCGGCCTTCGCTATCACATGAGCTGCAACACACAGAGAGCAACACCCACGACTGAAAACACACATTTAATAGTTTTTCATCATTCAATCAGTGGATGTTTTGTGAATACGTGAAAACATCAGAAGAGCTTCACAGTAAACAGAAAATACTTTTAATGATATTATTTTGTACTTTAAATGTTTCATGCACTCGCACAGCTCTAAAAAGAAAACATGAATGCAGCTGGTAGATGAACTTTAATACTTCCACCGTGCCTCTTTATTAGCCTCACATCCTGTACCCCCCATAAATGTAACAAAGGACGGGACACTTAGTCTTCTTGTGTTTTTACCGGGGATGAGTTTGTCCGGTCCGGTCCTGTTGGAGATTTCTGTGAATTCTCGGAGGATTTTGGCGGCTTTCTTCGCCTCCGACTTCAGATTGGATGGGATGGGGTTACTCACTGCAAACACAAATGATATGCTCGATTAAAACATAAAACAGCCCATTCAAAAGCTCTCCGGAGCTTTCCTGTAGTCTTTAAACAACACTGAAGACTTAACCTCTGTGGCACAAAGCGAGAAGACACCGCAGTTGTCAAAGAGCTCCTTGTTGATCTCATTATATCTTATCTTATCTCCATCTGTGCCAAACGTAGCTGAGCAAACTTCCTAAAACACTCAGATTACACGGGGCATTACCGCGAGAACACACTGAACTGTGAGCTGGACACTGATTTATCCTGATTGATTATTCTGCCTATAAAATATCAGAAAACAACATTTTCTGTTTACCATCATCAAAACTGACAAAACCTGCAAATATTTACACAAACAAACTGGAAGCAGCCGTACACTGAATTTCATCTTCAACAAAATCAACTTTATTTAATCCAACATCTTCCTTCCTGCTCTCCTTCAATCCCTCAGCTAAAGCAGCAATAACCTTTGATTATTGATCAGGTTTGCAGTTTCTCTGGTTTTTCTGAAACCTGCTTGGGATAATGATTAGGGATTAGACAGAAGCTCAGTGAGCAGACGCCCATCAACACCCATCCTGTTTACAGGACTGAAAGCGTACTGATGTTATCAGGACGCAGGCTGCACCTCCTGAGCTGGAAAAACCTCGCAGTAACATTTTATACTTAAGAGATGTCATCAAGCACTTAAAACCAGAGAAACTCAGCTTCGTACTTTGTGGTTCTGCTGAAAAATCAGAGAAATGTGGCGGCCCTTCCTGGATCACACTGAATCCTGGACTAAGCTGGTACAGCTCAGGACCTGATTTATTAGATCGTTCTGTCTGCGTCGTGCTGCAGCTTCGGATGTGTCGTGCGGCTGAAGGGGAGCTTTGTTGGCGTGTTGCAGCTCCGCTCAGGCCGGGATGTGCCTGTCGTTGTGTCATGTGTTAGGAATGTGCTGGTTGCAGCAGGCGGCATGTTGGCAGACTGGTCCGACTCTGCTGTCGCAGTCTGAGGCTCCGAGAGGCTGCAGGGAAAGGTCTTACAACGCAGCGCTTTTTAAAAAAAGAGGTTCAGTGTTAGCGACTGCAACCTGCAGCACAGCTGGACTTTCAGATAAACGGGATGTTTAGTTTGTTGCCAGCATTAGCCGATTATTAGTAAACACACAGCAGCTGAGGCTCATGGGAAGGTTTGTAGTTCTGCAGGTGTTTGGTCATAAATCAAATTATTGGACACTTTAACATGTTGGCCTGATGATGGCGCCAGATGAAAAGCCAGAGGATCAATAAAGTTTTTACAGTTTATTCTTTGGTCTTCAAGGAGGTTCTAGTGGTCACTGAGGCCATATGAGTCATCTATGAGGAGGTTCCTGTTGTCTTACAGGAGGTTCTCGTGATGTTTTAGGTTGTGGTTGTCTGTGAGGAGTTTCTATCAACTGAGTAACTTACATTAGTCTTTATTTAGTGATTTTTAGGTTGTATGCGTCTATGAGGAGGTTCTAATCACCTTTCAGGAGGTTCTAGGGATGTTTTAGGTTAACAGGAACATCCCGGCCTGAGCGGAGGTCTTTGAGGAGGTTCTAGTCGACTTTGAAAAAGGTTTTAATCATCTTCTGTTTTGGTTCTAATGAGTAATTTATATTGGTGTTTAAGGTTCTAGCGATCTTTTAGGTTGTATACGTGTCTGCTCTTCACAGAGCGAACGCAGCGTTTAGTGAAGCAGCTTGTGAGCTGACAGACGATAGTCTGAGAATAAATGAATCACTCTCAGCGGCCGCTTCATTAAAACCATTTTAATCATATTTCATTCATTTAAACACAGCAGGTCCTTCACTGACATCATCTGTCGCCATGGCGATGCCTCACAATATTACCCCCACCAATTACCTGCTAGATAGCTAATTAACCAATCACAGGCCACCGAGCCTAAACTCAATCAGAGCGGAGCTGATTAACCGTTAATGAGCTCTCATAACACTAACGAGCTGTCAGAGATTCACCGCAGCAGGAGCGTTGCCGTGCCAACAGCCGTGTGCAGTCCGTCATACGAGTTCAGTATTTTGTCTTTTTCATCAACACATCATTTCATTTCCATCATTAACCAATTAAAAACTCCTCATAGAACCTCCTACAAGAGAACAAGAACTCAAAAGACCACAGCCACCTCCTTAAAGAGGACCAGGACCTCTTCACCACTTCAACATCCTCAACATCCACCAGAACCTCAACATCCACCAGAACATCCTAAGACAGCTCGAGAACCGGCCCATAACCACGAGAACCTCTTTAGAGACTTGACACAAGAACCTGCTCAGCCACAGGAACCTCTTTAAATACCAACAGGAGCCCCAAAAGACCACGAGAACCTCTTCAAACACTTCTAGAACCTAAAACATCAGCACACCTGTCAGAAACCAGAACCTCCTCTCAGATCCTCACCTGTGGAACCACCTGTGACCTCGTCTTTATTTTTCACAGTGAAAACTCTTTACAGACTGAAAACAACCTAAGAACAGGAGGATCCTGTAAAACCAGAACGCTGAGAGGAACAAGAGAGAGACAGGTGGACAGGAAGAGAGTATACAGTTAGACCGGCGTACAGGTATACAGGTGGACAGCGAGACAGGCAAACAGGTGGGCAGAGTACAGGTATATAAGTAGACAGTATACAGGTATACAGGTGGACAGGAAGACAATATGCAGTTTGACAGGTGTAAATGTATACAGGTGTAAATGTATACAGGTAGACAGGTGGAGAGTATACAGGTGTAAATGTATACAGGTAGACAGGTGGAGAGTATACAGGTATACGTGTATACAGGTGGAAAGATAGACAGGAAACAGGTATACGTGTATACAGGTGGAAAGATAGACAGGAAACAGGTATACGTGTATACAGGTGGAAAGATAGACAGGAAACAGGTATACGTGTATACAGGTGGAAAGATAGACAGGAAACAGGTATACGTGTATACAGGTGGAAAGATAGACAGGAAACAGGTATACGTGTATACAGGTGGAAAGATAGACAGGAAACAGGTATACGTGTATACAGGTGGAAAGGACAAGGAGACAGGTAAACAAATGTACAGTTGGACAGGTGGGCAGTATACACGTATACAGGTAAACAGGTGGACAGGTAAACAGGTGGACAGGTAGCAGAGGTCTCCAGTCGTTTAACAGAAATATTTTTCATCTTTTCCAAACTTACTTTCTTTCTCTTTTTATTTTTTCTTCCTTTTCTTTCTTCTGGTTGTGTACCTGCCGACAGGTAAGCAGCGCGAGCCTGTCTTCTCTTCACTTCCGCCTCACCTGACTCTTAACCCCGCGCGCTGCCGGAAACCAGAGGCACCTGACGTAAAAGTAAAAAAAAGAAAAAAAAGTCCACCTGAGCAGGTGAAGCCTGGTGGGCGGAGTTGATCGATGATTTTTATCGATGTCACTCAGGAAACAGGTGAAGTGAGTGATTGATCAGGTGGGGTTGTCAAGGTGACGGCGCCGCGCGGACAGACTGACAGAGGGGCGCGTGCCTGAGCTGTGAGCCGCGTGCCCTGAGTTCAGACTGTCAGGCTGATCAATACTCTGATCGATCATCTTCACTCATCGAAAATTTCTTTTTTATTTTATTACATTTGGTTGTTTTGTTTTTAATGACGGAAGTGATCAAGTAAAAAATTTAAAGTGTTATTTTTATTTATTTATTATAAAACTGTTTCCGTGTAAATATGAACTTTTTTTTGTTTTTTGTTTCTCTCTCAGATCTTTTTTTCTTTTGTCGTTTTCCGTCTTTAAAATCAGAATTTTCTTTGGAAATAAATAATAATTGTATTTTTTATATTTGATGCTGCAGCTCATTCAGATGAAGTGACATTTCTTCTGGCTGTGGACACAAAGTCCTTATTATCGGCTCAGTGTGTTAACTGAATATTATTTAGGGGTTTTCTGGGGGATCACGATGCTCTTTAACTGGTAAATTTCTGACTGAAGTTGGACTTTTACAAAGAAAACAGGCGGAAAACGATGCAATGAAACTGAGCATTGTTCACTTTAAACTGATGTGACATTTCTGTTTTCACCTGTAAGTCCTGATTATTCGTATTTATCACGTTAAAGTCTGAAAACAACGTGTGTGTTTTCTCCTGTAGTTTCTGCAGGGCTTTCTGCAGCAGAAAAACCTTCCCACGGATGTTTTATTGTGAAAAGCTGCTCTCCTCGGGGAGGTCAGAGGTCAGCAGGTTTCTTTAATAAGTGCAGAGCAGAAATATCAGACAAACATTATTTTTTCTTCACACAACGTTTGAGCGATTAAAATAATAACAGTAATGACAATAATGGCAGAAACACAGTGATCTAACTTCAGAACAGACCAAAAGAAAACACCATTAAAAGTTCACATCCGGTTAAAAATAAAGCAGCGAGGACACCTGCACACAATTTAAAGCTCTTCACTGATTCATCAAAACAGCAGAGTGAAAATGAAGACGGGACGACATGAAACAAGGGCCAGAAAATCTCTAAAAGATGAATTATGAACAAAAAAACAAGTTTAAAAATACCTTTTACTTAATATGTGTAAATAATGTGTGAAAGCATTAACAGACACTGTGGTGAAGTCTTCAAAATAAAAGTGCTCATTTAGGAGAAAAGATAAATTAAATTATGGAGTCCTGTAAAATGTTATTTATTTTAAACAACATGCACAAATTCATATTTATTCAAATACATACATAAAAAATACAATTTACTATTATTTACTATCTACTCCTGATCGTGTCCTTAAAATCAACTTTAGCAGTCGATTTAATTTAAAGAAGCATAAACTGTAAAAGTTGACGTTGAACACTTACACTTGCAGGTTGTTAACGAGATGAAGGCCTTTTACAACTGTCACACACTAACACAACATTTCCTTCATTACATCCGAACATCTGATCTGAGCTGCCGGCGCTCAGCTGATGACGCCATGAAGAGCCGCCATGTTAATCTGATTCGATGGAGGACGGCCCGTCTGCAGCTCGCCGCCTCGGGAAACGTCTTATGCATCAAACTTTCCACGAGTCAGGCTTCGCTCGTATTTCTGGCTCTTATTAAAAACAGAATTACATGTTCTCTGTTAAAACGTGAGCCAGGTGACCCGCAGGAGGACGAGGTGATGAGGATGATGTTCTCCAGGCTGCAGGAGGCTCTCTGCTGTCAGTCTGGTATTTACGAGTCTCTCACCACCAGGAGCAGACTGGCATTATTACCTCCAAACCTTCTCTTATCTCCTGTGAGCAGCTTCGTTTGTTCGCTGCACTTTCTCTTTTAAATATCACGCAGGACATCGTGCAGTCGGCTCTGCGCGGCTCCAGAAATAAAAATGATGGTAATTACTGTTTTCTGATGCTATTTTTGCATCGCAGAAAAAAACTGAGTGATCTGATGACAAACATATGTAAGTCAAACTCTTAAATTATGTGAATGTGAACAAAAAAAGCTGAAAGTATGCGAAGAATGTCGACGAGGACAAGAATAAACAACGGAGAGATGTAAGCATGAAAGAAAACTTAAAAAGGAAATGAAAGGAGACGTAAAGGGAGAAAGAAAAAAGGGACAAAAAGAAACAAAACATGAAACAATCTTTAGCAAGTAAAAGTAGAGTATTATTAACTTCATATATTTAAGGATCAACAGTAAAAGTACACAAGTAGTAGTATATTTAATAAAAGTATTTATTCTGCAGACTTTCTAATTCAATCCCGCCTCATTAGATTGTTAATATAAGTTACTAAAGTTGTGAACGTAATGGAGTAAAAACACTGTAATAGTATAAACAAGTTTAAATTAGGATGAAATGAAAATACTCGAGTAAAGTACTTGAGTACAGTTACTCTCAGAGGAAGGTTGAAAACAGTTAAAGCTGTTTTTCTTCGACTCGTTTCGATCTCTATCTCTCTTTTCATCTCTGTTGTCGTCTTTCTCTCGTGTCTTTATCTTTTCCTCGATCGCCCCTCGCATTAATCCCTCCTCTCTCTCTTTAAATAGCCTGCTGGGTAAACATCAGTCCCGCTGCAGACATTTGTCTTCTTAATGTGTTTCCACTGAGTGTGTGTGTTTCAGAGTGTGTGTTTCAGGCCACCCAGCCTCCACAGACCAGCTCAGGCCTTTCAGTCCACTACGATGGCTTGTAGTCCACTATGAGTCCTCCTCCAAGTCCTCTGGTCCCCCATAAGACATCCCTCCTGTCCTCATTCTTCTTCGTCTTCTAAAATCCTTCATCAGTCCAGATCCACGTCGTCCCCGAATCCGTCCAGGTCTTCGTCCACAGGAAACAGAAACCTCAGACGAGTGCTTCAGTCCCCTTTCAGTATTTCCTCGAACCCTCACAGCCGCTGAAGACCAGCCTCCATTTTCCAGCTAATGATCATGATCTTCATCCTCCACAAGTCCTCCCCCGTCTCTGACTCCACTACGAGTCCATCACTCAAAGTCTACACCTCCTCCTCCAACTCCTCTGGTCTCCAACAAATCCAGATCCTGACTGACTCTGACCCTTCAGTCCTTCAGTCCACATCTCTGAGAGTTCCTCAGAGGTCCTCCTGGATTGATGGATGAGCAGCACTTTCTTATGATCCGTCCAATCATCAAGTTTTCTTCTGTGAAGAGTTTTCAGAGAGTTTGTTTTCAGCGATGAAGGTTTTCAGTGAGAAAAAGAGAAAAAGAGAAAAAGTGACGGTGCTGAATGTTTTGCTAACACCTGAGGCTCTCTGGTATCTGAGAAACTCATGAGGATGAGTGACAGACAGTTAACGAACCTCCATCAGCCCCCCTGCCCCCTGAGCTGTCAATCAAACACGCCCTCCCAGGTATGCGACACGCGGTGTGTGCGTGTGCCTGCGTTAACAGTGTTTATTCAGAGTGAAGCTGCAGAGATGAGATGGCAGCAGAGCGGAGCTGGCACACGTTCAGCTGTAATTCATCACAGATTAGTCATTACCTGCCACAGGTGTTAGTCACCTGGCTGCACGGCTCCTCCTACACCTCCTATTGTTTCTGTCATTTTATATAACTGTACCTGAACTAACTTCATTCAAAACCAGTATCCACAGCACTTTGTGTTCCAGAGTCGTAATTATCGCTGAGCGGTTTGTCCTGCGCTCGATGATTTCTGAGGGTAAAGTCTGCAGGATGAGCACGGCCGTGGATAGATGTGCACTTTCCTGTCACTCTGATGTTCACGTCCACATTTAGCCGTGCAAAAAAATTCATCACTCGTCACTCAGCTGCAGATTTCGATCTGCTCTGCACGCTGGTGTAACTCTCAATCACACAGAGATTTACATTCATGTTTGTTCTGTTTATATGAAGCCTTTTTATTCTGTTTGAGCCGTTAATAATCAGAACATTTGGCCTCTGCACTGATTCTGAGCAACAGATTAAAATTTTTTTAGACACCTAAAAAATAAGTTTGAGTTATATCCAGAACATTTTCCTTCCTTCTTTATTCTCACATCAGCTTGTTCAGTCTCCATCACTGACTTCATGCTTAAGTTTACAGCATTACAGAAGTTATAAACCAAATAAAGCACACAAGGTTCATATTTTCAGTTTTAGGATAAAAGAACTAAGACTGAGAAGACACATTCATTTTGAGTTATAACTTTAGTAAAACATCAGCTGTCTTTATTGATGGATTATGCAGCGCGGCTGAAAACTGTTTGATCTGAAGCTTTCTGACATTATTCTGCAACTTGTTGACAGCAAATGCTGGAGATTTTTATGTAAATGAAATCAGACTGTGTGTGAATCTTCATTGATAACAGTTCAAACTGTTGCTCCAAATGCTGATTAATCACATTTTTCTGCCTCTTTAATGTGATCCGCTGACAGTCAGATTAATGAGGAGGAGATAAAAATAAGAAACATTGAGGAGAAAATCGGTTAAAAGAAGAAGCGGGGCCCTCTGAGCAGTCATGTGGACTGTGGGAAGTGAAGGTTTGTTCCTCTGATATCATGTGAAAGCAGACCGGTTTGATTCCCAAAGCTCTGCTGAACTCGGTCACACAGAAACACATTCATCAGGATAAATCAGCTGTTTATGTCTGCAAATGTGCTGCTGACGTTTTCATCTGCAAAGGCCCCGACATGAATTAAAGTTGGTTGCTGCTTTGATTTGTTTCTTTGCATTTTATCACCACCAAACAAACAAAACGAGGCACTAAAAAACTCACATTAACTTTTAATATTCGAAAATAACAAAGCTGCTCTCATAACTTCACCATCATGAGAACTTTATTTATCATCTTAAACGTCTCTGCTTGTGTTTTTACTGTTTGTTTGAAAGTCAGAGAGCTGCTGAACATGGTGCAGCGTTCAGCAGATAAAGAGGCAGAGATTTCCCTCAGGAGGTGGAGGAGCCCAAACTGAGCTGAAACATGAAAACTGCTGTTTCCTCCGAGCGGCCTGCACGTCGTCTGACAGGTTAATGATGAAATGAATCCTGATGAATCTCTCAAAGAAGGTGGAGTCACTTTTTGTCTTTTTGTTCGTTCAAATGTTTGATTGGCGAAGATTTTTCAGGTTGAAACGTTTAATCAAACCAGCACACACACCAGACGCAACAGGTGTGTGTGTGTGTGTGTGTGTGTGTGTGTGTGTGTGTGTGTGTGTGTGTGTGTGTGTGCGCAGTGTGTGTGTGCATGCCAGTGTGTGTGTGTGTGTTTGCAGTCCGACCAGCTCTGCTGCAGTTTTGGCACCAGCTTACATTCATCTAATCTCACACACACACACACACCTTTGACAGTTTGCCTAATTACTATAAAACAACTGTAAGTGATATTTGAGCAGCATCGAGCCAAAGGCAGACAGACGGATCATTACCTGGTTAAAAGGAATTCTGGGTAATTATGCCATGGCTATTTTTACCACAGCTGCCTATTACTACATCGGTTACCATAGAAAAGAGAGAGAAGCTGCAGCACATTAACGTCGATGCTAAACAAAAAACTTAAACTTCACTTTAAACAGATTTAAAATGTTTGTCCAAAGTAAATATATAATATTTATCTATACGTAGAGTAAATATATGGATGTGTTATATCTGCTTGTTTCAGGACTAAAGAGTTCACTTCAGTATTCAATCAAATGAAAATATTTCACATGTTTCGTGTGGTCACGTTACACGCAGACTTCATGCCGACGTTTCTCCGCTGACGTTAAAACAATAAAAGCCTGCTGGTTTGAAGAGGACAAACTTTTTTTCTTCACAGCAGCAGCAGCCAAAGTCAACAGAGCTGCTATGTGGTTTGCCCAGATCTGATCCTGGGTCAGATCTCACCTCGCACAGAGACACCTTGTTTTTATCAGCTGTGAATTCAAACAGATCTGAAAGGAACTGATGAACCGAGATCATTAATCCAAAACTGCATTTCTTTACAGGGACGTTAGTCTAATATTGAATCTAATACTGTAACAATCAGCCCACCGAACACGTCGACAGAAGAGTTTCTGTGGTCAGAATAAAAGGTTTGGCAGAACGTCTATGAAAGCTGTGTTTATTCCTCTCAGTATGTACATATTGCACACGGGCGGCAGCTGAAACAATATAAATATACTGGAATATTATTATCATCATTACTCTTATTATTAAGCATCATACAACATAAAGCTCTGTCGCTCAGGACGGAAACACGAAATCTTGATATTTATGATGTCCAGTCAGAGGGTTCGTCCGCTTATCTCCTCCGAAGGCGTCGAACAGACTTTAAAACGAGTTTCCATCGAACGAAACGTCACAAAATCCAAAACACTGCCAATGACGATTGAAAAGTTTCTGCTGGGACCTGCGTTAGTTTGATGATCAGACATTTTCTCTTGATTTCAAAGCAGCGATCCACCTCCTGCAGCTCCATCAGAAACCAGGAGAACCACCAGGATCAGAGTCCAGCAGAGTCCCGATCAGGACCGTCTGGTCGAGCAGATTTATAGTTTATTTGTGTCTTTAAGTCTTTGGAGAGTTCAGAGTAGAACAGAGTCTCATAAAGGAGACGGACGTGAGGAAGAAGAAGATTTAAAGAGAGTTTCAGTCAAACTGAGTGAAGCAGATTTAAGAGTGAAGATGAGCAGGTGAGCTGAGATCAGGTGACGCTGTGTCGGATTTCCATCCAGGTGTCGGACTCGTCCAGAGAATCGTTGAACAGGCGAGTTTCCGTCCGTGAGCTCGTCCGTGGAGACAAACGGACAAACAGCAGGTGGAGGTCATTCTGAGGCTGCAGGCGACGACTCAGAGCTCCTCCTATTGGCCCGAGAACAACGTGGCGATGCTCCCCCCTGCTCGTCGTCGTGGCAACACTTCCTGTCCAGAGGCTGTTCAGACGAGAGACAATAAACAACAAAAACTGATCAAACGTGAGGAAACGTACCTTTCAGAAGAAGGAGCGACATAACATGAGGGAACCTGATCAAGACGTTCTGTTGGTTTGATACTACATTTCCCATGATGCACCTCTACAGGTATTACTGGTCACAATATCCACAGGTTCTACAGATCACAGTTCATAGGTTCTCTTTGCTTTATAGAAACTTCAGGTTGATAGGTTGCTGTACATCTACAGACAGGTTCCACATGTTCTACAAGATCAGCAGGTTCAGCTCTACAGGTTCTACATACTTTAAAAGTCCACATCCTGCAGGTTCTGAAGGTTTAAACTCTCAGAACATCTACTTTCTTTAATATCTTGGACCGTACAGACACTGCAGAGGAAGGTTCTCCTGGTTCTCTTTACCCAACAGGTTCAGTCAACGGTCTGTTCCACGTTCTACAGGTTCTGCTGTGTTTGTGTTCGACAGGTCTTAGAGATCACGATCTAAAGAACATACAGGTCCTATAGGTTCTCTCAGAATCTACATGTTCTGCAGACTCTGTAATGATCCACAAACTTCAGAGGATCTAAAGGTTCTGGCCTCTACTGATCATTGGTTCTACAGTTTATGTTCTACAGAGACAGCCTCAATGTGCTGAAGGTTCTTCTGACCATCGGCTCTACAGAGTGTGAGTTCTTCTGGGTTTACTGGCTGTGGTTCTGCAGGTCTTACAGACCTTTACTGAACCTGCAGATTTTTGGATTTAATGATCAAGAACCAGGAAAAACACAAACTGCAGGTTTTACAACCTTCAGGTTCTTCAGGTTCTACAAACTGTATGTTCTGCTGATTTATGGGTCTACATGTTTTTAAAGTGCTAAAGGTCCTGTAGACTCCATGTTCTGCAGAATTATCTCCCGTTGGACCTGAAGAGGGGCCTGATATGGATTTGGAGGCACTGCTCTCCAGGTGTTCCATGTTCCTTCAGGTTCTGGTGGTCCTCTGCAGAG